>VWYK01022547.1:6448-44121 GCA_013399775.1 Semnornis frantzii | reverse complement strand
TATAAACATGAATGAGGGCACCTTTCAATCTTCTCTGTGCTGAAGAGCCCCCCCAGCTTCCTCAGCCTTTCCTCAGCAGGGAGATGTTCCACTCCCTTCAGCATCTTTGTGGCTCTGTACTGGACTCTTTCAAGCAGTTTATTGGGGCCCAGAAGTGGACACAATACCAGATGTGGCCTCACCAGGGCAGAGTAGAGGGGCACGAGAACCTCTCTGACCTAGTAACCACAGCTCTTCTAGTCCATACCAGGGTGCCATTGGTCTGGTTCATGGTCATTCTGTCCACCAGGACCCCCAGGTCACTTTCCCCTATGCTGCTCTCCAACAGGTCAATCCTTAGCCTCTATTGGTCCATGCAAACCCTGGGGCTGCTCTTTCTCAGATGCAAGACTTGTCCTTGTTGTATTTCATTCCATTTCTCCCTGACCAACTCTCCAACAAGCCCAGGTCCAGGTGAATGACAGCACAGCCTGAGGGGGTGTCAGACACTCCCCTCAGAGTTTGGTGCCATTGGTAAACTTGGTGACATTGCTCTCTGTGCCTTCATCCAGGTCATTGATGAATATATTCAATAGTACTGGTCTCACTACCAACCCCTGAGGGACTTCACACTCCAACTAGACCCTCTCCTTTACCACAACCTCTAACTTACTTCCTTCACCCAATTTGTGTCCATCTTGTTACCTGATTATCCTTTCTCTCAAGCCCCTGGTCGTGGTCTTCAGCCAGGCCCCGGAGCAGCCGGGTGGTGGCACAGGGTGGCTGTGCTGAATGGCAGAGCTGCAGCTGGGTTGGTGGCAGTTGCTGCTTTGGCAGTTTTCAGTAACCTCTGCTGTGCCGCTGCCTTTTGCCTGCAGGCTGCGGACGCTAATGAGCACAGAGGGTGACCAAAAGCGCAGTAACGGCGGCGGTGCCCCCGCAGCTGCCGCTAGGTGGCAAAGCAGCCGCTTGGTACTTCCCGGCGGCGCCACGCTGGGCTGCCCCTCCCGGGCTGCTGTGCCCGGCGGAGCTCTGCCGGGCTGTTCATCTACCGGGCGTGAAAGCCTGCCCTGGCTGCGAACACTGCCCTACTGTGCACTGGTGGCTCAGGCTCTCAGCCTGTCCGGAGCATCTCAGCGACAGAGTTTCTCTCCTATCCCGGTCTGGAGAGGAGTAGATGTGGAGGAACCGGGCAGGCTGTGGATACAGCTGTGTCGGTGCCTCATCTCTTCATCACAGGCTGGGGCTTAGTGCCTGTCTTCTCTTACAGACGTCTCAAAGCCCTGCGAGCTGCTCATGACAGAGGTTCTGTAATGCTTTCTGTGTCTATAAAAGGTGCAGGACTGCTTGAAAACAGTCTTGCCCTGGGTGTCCTGCTCCTTAACAGCCTGTCTGCAGTTGTGCATGTAACCTGCTGATGGATGGTGCCTTTCGTGGGTCATGGTACCTCTTCAGAAGTGCTAGGATGTGAAACTTTTCTACTGCACACCTAGGTCTTACTGTGGCCTTCAGCAGCATCTTCTCTCTCCTTTGGTAGGGACTTTGCTTGGAAAAGTGGAGAGTTTGTTTTGCCACAGACCTGCGATCTGAAATACCATATTTGGGAATCTTGTGCTCTAGACTGATAAGGAACACAGGCAGAATAAGACTTCCTATGCTTCTCTGTGTTTCTGGCAAGCTGGACTTAAAAGCCTGCACATTAAAATGAGACACAGCAACAGGTCAGGTACAAGCAGGCATTGAGTGCAGAGCAGATTTGTGACCACTTGTTTATTCATGGAAGCTTAGAGAGAATGCTGGTCCCTTAACCACCTGTGTTCACATGGCCACCCTGAAGCTCACAGAACATCAAAGTTTGGACTTTGCTGACTTTTGAGTACTTGCCTTCAGAATCTTAGTCCCAGTATTGTGATATCTGTACTCACAATTTCACTTTTAGTTCTTGTGGCTTCAGGGCATTCTGGCCCCTTTACTCATGTGATGGGTCTGGTGAAGGTGGCTTGCCTATAGCTGCTGTCCAGAGGTAGGACAATGGCTGGAGGTCTGACAGGTGTTTCTGAACACTGCCCTGATTTCTGTGCTCAGAGCTTAGTTTGGGCTGCCTACCATGGCTCCTTATACACCTGCTCAAAGCAAGACCAGTGCAGTCTGACCCTGTTTCCATGTCCTGTAGCAGAGCTGCAGTGGCAGTGCCCAGGTCAGATATTTCCCATAGACAATCTGACTGTGGCTCACTGCATGATAAGAAAACCAAACATCTCCAGGACGTTTTTGTGAGGAGTCAGTTTTCAGGCAGAAGATTTTCTGGGGTGCCCTTCTGTTTGCTGTGAGGCAGAAGCAAACCCGAATGACCTGTGAACAGGGCGATAACCTATTTCCCAAGAATGTTAAATATATAAGTATGGTAGTGGGGTTCCAACAGACTGACAGTGTGTGTTTGCCTTTGATGGGCATGAGAAACATGACCAGCCATGTAACAAAGCCTGATGGTCCCAGTCCACAGCAAGGGTAACACACTTGTTATTTATAAAGGGTTAATCAATGATTAACAGGCATTAGAATTAATGTCTAATTGATTGTTGTAGGCTTAGCTCACAGCTCTGTAGTGTTGCATTCATGCTGCAGTGTATTTATAGCAGTTATTAATCATGCACTAGTGGGTTTTTTTTTAATGTTCCCATTTTATTAAGTGTAACTAAATTTGCAATAGCACAGCAGCCAACTCAGTTCTGCCTCGAATCAGCAGAAGGGAAACTGTAAGCAAGCGGTTCACTTGGCCTTGCTTTAATGTGAGGAAGCCATCAGCTGCAGAAATTGAAGGCACTGTCACATTATGAGAGCAGTTTTAAGTAAAACATGCCATTTGTGGAAGAAGCACACTTAAAGATTTTTGTACTTACAAATATTTGTACTGCTAAGTGAGTTGCATTGAAGTATTTGTTGTTGTTGCTTTATTTCCCTGGAGGACTCTTCTGTAGTAGGAGCTTTGTTATGTTGATAAATGTGCCTGAAAGCTTTATAATGTACTGATGCATTGTAATGATAAATAGATCTGGTTAAGTAGTAAAGATCAAACACACAATTAACCAGGCTGCAATATACATCTTGCTGAGCAAGGGAAAACAATGGTGGGATCAGGAGAGATGAATACAAATGGTTTTATTGAGCTAAGCAAGAAATACTTTCTTATGCCTACAAAATGAGGAAATCTGGCCTGATGCTGGCATGGGCAAACTTAGAAAGTGCTTAGACACAAAATACCTCTAAGATGGTCAACATTTGCACTCGAGGGACAGGGCTTTCTCTGATCATCCCAAGTAACAGAGATGTCACAAACCAGATGTGTGAGATTGCTGGACTGGAGCCTGGGCACAGCAGGCAGGGCTGATACAACAGTAAAATTAACAAAAACATGCTGCATTTGACAAAAAGATTAGAGCTGGATATTGGCAGGGCCTGCTTCCATTGTCCAAAATGTCCTTTCCTGGAGACTTTCCCAGCAGGGAGGCTGGCTCACACCTGGTGAGGCCACAGAGGTTTCACACTTCTTACTGCTGTTGGCTTTTCCAAATACCAGGAGAAAATGTGATACAGGAGGAGCATGCTGGAAGACAGGGCTGTGTTAGATGAGAGGCACAAAAATAAACCTCTAATATAAAGGCACCAAGAGGGATTTCCATTGGAAATCCAGAGCAGTGCCTGTGCAAACTGCTTGCAGATTATCCTTGTCCATTCCAGCTTTGGATGTCTGTGAAGGGTATTGTAAGTGAATTTCCTTTGCAGGGCACCCAAAGCCAAGGCAGCACAATAGGCATCTCACAACTTGCTGTGCAGATGCTGTGGTCAAAGAACTCCCAGAGGAGTTAGAATTAGGCAGGATGTAGCAGCCAGAGGAAACACTAATTCTCCTGGATAGCCTTCCTGTGGACTCCTACCCTACACAGTGCTTTGCCCACCTGGAATAGCATAAGCTGTTTAGACTCCTGCAGTATCTGGGTATTAGCAAGACTCGGGGGAGAGACCAAATCCTGCTTCGCTGGTGCCAGCAGCCCAAACTCTTAAGCCTTCTCTGCCCTGGCCAATTATCATGTGAAATCCCACTGGTGCTGCCCAAGTTCTGCTGTACCACCCAGAGCCACCCAGGAGACAAGAAGCATTCGCTCTTGGCATGGAGTGCTGCAAACATATTTCCCAAGGATGTGGAGCGTGGTGAGTTCCAGCCAGCAAAGCTCTGACTTCTCATTTACTGTGTGCTGTTAACTACTCAGAGCTTTGCCTCTGGCCTCCAGGAGGTCAGGCTGATTTAATGAGAAGCAGGGGAACTGTAAATGCTTCCAACTTGTGGAGTTTAAGAGAAAAGGGAGTGGCTGGGCCAGGTGGTGTGCCCACATGCATCTGGCTTCTCACAACCTGGGCCACAAGTGTTGCTCCACACAAGGAGCTGTATGAGAGTTCTCAGAAATATCCCTGCTAATAGAGCTGCTTTCTGCTCTGTGAGAAAACTTCTGCCCCAGGATCTGCATGTCACTGCAAAAGTAAAGTTAGAGATCTGAGTGTCATTTAAGCATCTGAATACCTTTATAGGTTCGGGCTCTGGTCCCTCTTTGTTGCTGCAGTCCATGTTGCTGGCTTTGCAGGCAAGCACCAGACTGGAATTGACTGTGGGGAGGAGCATGGCCTGGCAGCCACTGGGTTCGATTTAACTGTGCTGAGCTGGTCTGTGGTCCCACTGTATCTGTGTTTTTCCCTCACTGCTAAACAAGGGGTCTGCCAGGGCCAGGCTGGGAGGAGAGACTGTCTGGAGGTGACAGGGCAGCCTGCTGGGGACAGCCCTGCTCGGGGAGGCAGGCGCTGAGGGAGTATGATGGCTCTCGGTTTTTGCCATCTCCTGGTCACAGAGTTTGCAGTCCAAAGATGATTTTGGATGCTTGCCTGTTCCCAGAAGCTCTCTGTACTCAGAACAATTTCATCTCTGTGCTAAGATAATAATTGTAATCAAATCTCATGCTCCACTGCCTCGGCCAGTCCCCTCCTCAGAGCAGATGGGAAGGGAGCTTGAATGGGTGAGGATTTTCTCTTCCAGTGTGCAACTGGCCTGTTGTGTTTCTTCCTTTGGCTCCCGTCTGCTGCTCTCATGGCATCAGGGACAGGCTGCAGCTGGAAAGCTGTGGGCAGGGTTTGAAGTGAGGAGGAGAAACTTATTTATTCATCTGCCTGTCTGCCTGCTGCTCCTTGGTCAGGCACCCAAAGCAGGGGGAGGCAGGCTGGGAGCAGGTGTGAGGGAAGCTGCTCTTCCGGCAGTATCTGTTGGCAGCGAGTGGAGGGAGAGGATTCTGCCCTCCTGCCCTGCTCTGCTGAAACCCCACCTGCAGTGCTGGGGCCAGCTCTGGAGCCCTCAGCACAGGAGAGACAGGGACCTGTTGAAGCAGGGTCAGAGGAAGCCATTTCAAAGCTGGGAGGGCTGGAAGCCCTCTGCTGTGAGGCCAGGCTGAGAGAGTTTGCGTTGTTCAGCCTGGAGAAAAGGCGGCTCCAGAGAGACCTTCGGGTGACCTTTCAGTGCTTAGAGGGGCTGATCAGAGAGATGGGGGCAGACATTTTAGTAGAACTTGTGTGATGGGACAAAGGGAGATGGTTTGGAACAAAAGAGGAAGACTCAGACTGGAGAAAAGGAAGAAATCTTTACAGTGAGGGTGGTGAGACCCTGGCCCAGGTTGCCTGGAGAGGTGGGAGATGTTTCATCCCTGGTAATGTTCAAGATTGGGTCCTTTGGGCCACTGAGCAACCTGCTCTAGTTGAAGATGTCCCTTCTGGTTGCAGGGTGGTTGGACTCTTTAGTGTTCTCTTCACCTGATGAGAAGTCCCACAAATTTGATGCTTTATTTTATTCCAGGCAATGCTGACGAAGTCTCCTTGGGGCAGTAGCTCATCTTTTTTCCTTCTATTTTGGCTTATCAGAACAGAAAATGACATGTAAATATTATGTGGAATAGCTGCTGAATGTTTCAATTTTGACTGACCTCATGCTGCACCTTCAGTAGTGAGTGATTTGTTTTGTTGTTTGTTTGTTTGCCACTCTCTGTTTTGTTTCAAGGGCCAGTGAGGCTGCCTGTGGCTGTTGTCTGCACTGCACTGGCTACAAGAGGCTGTCACTGCATCCCACTGTAGCCATAGCTGGTGCTAATGAGGTGTTTGTTCTCTCAGTGATAATTACAGTGATTATTGTTAAAAGGGAAAAACTGTGCAAACTCTTTTCCCACATTTGGGATCTTCAGGATAGATATCAGGCCTTTCATGTTGATAGATGTGTTTCAGATCTGGATCCTTGCCTTGCTCATGTGGCGCCTGATTGACCAAAGCAGCACTGGGGAGCATTTAAGAAATGCTGTGCTTACACCAGAAGGATAGGCAGCATCCCCCCTCTATACCCTGTGACTCTAAAGCCTTGACTCGGCAGTGTCTTTGCAGACTTTGGAAGAACTTCAGCGCAGGACAGCTTTTACAAATCTGGAGAATCTCCTGCCTGCCACCATGTGCAGCCATCCAGGTGAGCTCCTCACTCCTGGCTGTTCTCACATCACCCAGGTCACAATCCCCAAGAGGTGAGCAAGAGGTACTTTGGGGGTGGACCTGATGCAGATGCCTCCAGGAGCCATTCCATAGAGGTCCATACAGTTCTAGTGTTGTCAACTCTCTTATTAGCCAGGAAAAGCTTGTGGGATCTTGTGGTTATTCCAGCAAGGAGGAGAAAATGATGACACCGAGGAGGAATGCAGCTCTCAGCCCAGGCGATGGGCATGCTCCCTTGCTACTCTTCTCTGGCATGTGATCCCTACACGTGTTTGTGCTGGGCTGCCAGCCTCCTCCTTCTCTCCCAAACTGTCCCATCACCTCTGTTCTCCTCTTTTTCCTCAGACCCACAGGCTCCCCCACAAGTGTGCTCCCCAAGTGTTTGGGGCTCTGCTGTGGGGACATAGGGGAAAGGCTAGGGCGGGTTTTGCTGGTGCCTTCAGGGAAGAGATCATCTGGCTCTTGCTCCACTCCACACTGGCTCCCAGCAGCAGCAGTGGGGATGAACATTTGCCCAAATCATTGCTCTCCAGCAGTTACCCTGCAAAAGGCCCAGCACCATTTGCATCGTAATGGAAAGCTTTCTCAGAAAGGTTTTGGAAGCAATCAGCTAAGCTAATGGGATTTTATGTAAACCAATCTCTCTCTTTAGATCAGGGTGGTTTGTTTTTTTTTTCATTTGTTTGGTTGATGTTTTTATTTTTTCCTGGAGAGGAGGGTAAGGGCTTTTTAATAAATGCAAATTGATATTTCAATGAAAATGGAAATGAGAGGAAAAAGTTCACTGCCAGGGTAAAATGCTGTGACTTTCTGCAGCAGCAGCTTCACATGTGATTCTCTGCACGCTCCCCAGCAGCCACCCTGCGCTGCTGAGGTGCTGAAGGCATGGCTTAATGAGAAGAACAGAAGTTGTCTGGGGTTTTTAAAGTTGTCTATGGTGGTCCCTAGAGCCTGGGGTGGCTCCTTCTGCACTGTAGAACTGTGCTGTGTCCAGCACGAGCAGCTCCAGCTGGGCAGCAGGTGTGCAGCAGCAGTGACCTGGTTGGAGAGCGACCTCCGCTCACCTCCCTGCCATGCCAAGATAAAGATTGGCCATATGTTCCACTACACTTCCGTGCTGAGAGGTCATCTTCCAAGTGGCTTAGAGAGAAGCTGCACTGCTGTGGAAAAAGCATCTTAAGATAGCCCAGGAAAAGGGTGAATGACTACTCAAACACTTTTCTGTGTGGACAGGTAATGTAAAACAAAGATGTTTAAACATATGGGGTGGTTCGGTGCTACTCAATTCCTGACTGTGCCGTTAAAAAGTCTGGGTAAATCTGTAGCTTTCAGATCTGCAAGTTCACCTTTGGTCTCAAGTACTTGATGTGAAGGTTTCTGCAAATGCATCCGAACACCTCCAGGCAAGGCGAAGCGACCCTCTATTCTACTATTTTACTATCTAATTCTACTATTGTGCAAAGCCATATTAGGCTCTTAGCTTAAATGGCTCCTGCAGATCTGGTCACACTCTCTTAAAAGCACCGAGTAGAACTGGGAATGGTCTGAGGATTGACAATGGGTATGGAAGAATGAGAGCCTTTCAAGATCCTCTCTGGGGTTAGGGCTTGCTCAGCTGAGTGCGATCATCTTGACTTGTTGCTGTTGTCAAACAACAAGAGCTAGTAGCAACCAACAATATGACTGAAAGAGTTTTTTACACAGAATAGCAGAGAGGTCACTGATCTTTTTGGGACAGGCTGTTCCAAAAGCAAAGGTGAATTCAGGAAGCACTTTGACAAGTTGTGGGGAGGTCAGTACATAGTGGCAGCTGAAAGAAATAGAAGCCCAGTTGCAACCTCCTGCTTGAGTTGTTGCTAAACTCCTGGTTTGCCAGAAATTTGGGGGTTTGGCCAGGAGTCACATCCTCTCCTTCTGCATGCAAGTCACAAGACACTGGGCTCTGGGTGGACCTTTGCTCTGACTAATGTTCAGGCTCTGATACTTGGAGTTTACCTGGCAGCAAGTTCCAATGATGTAAGTTACAATTCAAGTGCCAGCACTTGTCAGAGACATGACATTTGTTCGGTCTTTCCTGGTCAGTGTCATTTTTCTTCTGTATATTGAGTTATACAGCCCAGCACTCTTCCTGCAGTAAAATGGTCACACCCTGCTAGCATTTTTGTGGCCTTTGGATCTTCTGTTTCCTTGATTCTTGCTCAAATGTGGTCATGAGACTGAGCAGTGACAGCTGGGGTAGCAAGCAGTGATTTTTCAAGTAGTAGAAGCAGGTGGTGATTCTTCTGTACATGCAGGAGGGAACTCAGCGGAGTTCCAATTTCAGAATATATTGACCTCTGAAGCCTGGTAAGGTCAGGTCAGGCTGGACAGCTCAGAACGGAAGGGCCCAACATCACCCAGCACTTGTGAAACTGTGGCCGAAGCCACTGGAGAGAAGGTCACCTTTGCACAAAGGCCACAGAGAATTCCTACCTGCGAAATGATGCGAGTCACAAGTTTGCTTTAATCATGATGCAAAAGGCAGGGAAGACCTCAGTTACAGTGTGACAGGTTTGATGTCATTTATCCTGTCCAACAAACTTGATTCATTAAAGTTCCCTGGCATTTGGCAGTCAGCAGACTTTGCCTCTGTGAGGAAATGACTCAAGGCATGAATGCGGTGCTTGGTGGTGTGTGTAATAGTGCTGCTGTGCAGTTCTGAGTGTTCGAAGGAAAATGAAACTGGTGATAAGCATGGCACCTTGGGTGGTGAAGATGCTCTGTGATGGCTGAGATAGTGTCTGCAGCTGCCTGTGTTGGGTGTCCAGACCTGGAATAGAATCACAGAATTAACCAGGTTGGAAAAGACCTCTAGGCTCATCGAGTCCAACCTATCTCTCTGCCCTGTTGAGATGTGTTGCCTTTCTGGTGTCCTGCAAGTAAAGCATTCATGAGGGCCACTGCTCAGTGTCCTCTGCTGTTGTATGTGACTGAAAAGAAACACCTCAGAGAACTTTTTGGATCACTTTTTGGCCCTCTGTAATTCCTGATAAACCTTTAATTTCTTGTTAACTAATTAGCATTTAATTTTTATTACTTGGTATAATTACTTTTTCTGAACTCTGTTTACTTGGTCTGTGGAGAGAACAAACATCAAAGACCCAGCTGATTTCAGCTGCCTGATGCAAGCTATTGCATCCCTTTTATAGGCTAATTTAGGTCTGCAGGGGTCTCGGGAGGTCCCCAGTCCAGCCCAGTGCTCAGAACAGGGCTGGTGATGAGATCAGAGCAGACTGCTGTGTGTGCTGTGCTGTAGAACCTGTTTCTATCCCAAGTGTTGCATTTGCTCACGGTGCAAACATGGCCAGAGCGTCTGCAGGCCTCCCCATGCATGCCCACACCACACAGGCATGCAAAGGTGGAGCAGGCTCCTGGCTCTCTCCGGTGTCCCCATGGGTGGAGTGATGTGGCACTTTGTTTATAGATGGTTTTGGATATCGGTGCCTTCTTTATAGCATTCATTACCATATCAGCATCCTGGGAAATGAGAAATGATGGGTGCCAGCCCCTCCTGGGGTGTTTGCATCTGAAGGAGGAAGTTTGTAACCCATTGCTATCTCTGACACAGTGCCTCTGTCACACACACTCCCCCCAGCTGCCATTTATCTCAACCATTTAATATCTGTGTGGAGGGGCAGAGTGGCATATTCAGAATGAGCCATTAGCATCTGTCTGTTGGGGAGCACTGAGCATTTTATAATCTTCAGTGGGTGCATTTTACTTTAAATGAAGGGAAATTAATGGCTGAGTTCTGCAGAGCAATAGTGCCTGATGTGAAGCACAATTTGAAGGACACTGCTACATGAAAGCTGAAATTGCCTTTCTCTTTCAGCACGATATCTGTTTTCTTTTAATCACAGGAATGAAGGGCTAGAGTTTCAGCCTTAACTGTTAATTTCCTGTCCGAACCAGATCCTGCTGCATCGCTTCTAACAAACACATCTAGAGAACAGGGCTGCAACCTGGGCTTGCCCTCTGCGCCTTGCTGAGGGGGTTTTAATGTACTAAGACATTAAAAACGTTTATTTAGTTGCTAATTAGTATTTATTAGAGTTATTATTAAATAATAAGAATAATCTTTATTTATTATTTTACAGTTTGAGCAGTCAATTATTATTTATTATTGAGCAGTGTTAACATTCCATCAGGACCCACCTTTGAGATTACTTGGAAAAGGGGTTTTATAATAGCCAGAGGCTGCCTGGGCCAGCCCAGCACTCTGCTGTTGGCCAGCATACAAGTTAATAGTAGGACAGGACAGAAATATTTAGTGCAGATTGTTAAATACTATAAAAACAAACCAAAAAAACCTCAAGATGATAGCTACTTTCTTCTCAGGAGTTTTGCTAGTTGTGCTTAGTGGATAATACAATCATAGAATGCTAGGTTGGAAGGGACCTCAAGGATCATCTGGTCCAACCTTTCTGGGTGATAGTGTAGCTGAAATGAGCTGACCCAGCACCACCCTGTCAAGCTGAGTCTTAAAAATGAGCAATGTTTTAGAAAATCAGAGAATTTATCTCAAGAAGGCACTACATTGGCCTGACACCACTATATTTACTCTCACCAATCATGAGGGAATATTTCAGGGGGGTAGTAATTTTTTTTTTTTTTTCAGATGAGCTAAATAAATGGCTTGGTGTTTTTTTCTTTAATTTTTTTTTTTCTTTTTAAGCTTATAATTCTGGAAAAAAAGAACAATGATCTTATAGGAATCCAAAACTGTGATGCTGAGCCTCTTGAATTATTCATATGATCTTATTCAATGCACTGTGATTATTCTTGATGCTTCAAACTCCTGGATAGCTTTTGATGCCTGTATTATTTCTATGTAAATTCCAGCCATTAGTTGGTTTTATCAATAAGGTTCAGATTGAATCATGCCTCCCCTGCAAATTACTGCAGGCGTGACAAATGGAAGAGAAAATTTAAACCATCAAACCTCAGACTGCTAGAGGTGGGTTTAGGAAAAAAAAAATTATTTCAAGCTTTGGAAGGTGGTGTCTGAAAATATTCACATGGGTAAGGACATGTAGCAGGTTGGTAGATGTAGAAGAGTGAGTTAAACTGTAGGCTTGGAAGGCTTTAGTAGGCAGCAAGTTCTCCATGGTACAGCAATGTGCCTTTGTGGCCAAGAGGACCAACAGCATCCTGGGGTGCATCAAGAAAGGTGTGTCCAGCAGGTCTAGGGAGGTCCTTCTCCTGCTCTGCCCTGTCCTGGTGTGACCATGCCTGGAACACTGTGTCCAGGTTTGGGCTTCCCAGTTTGAGAGAGACAGGGACCTGCTGGAGGGCCACGAGGGTGGTTGCAGGACTTGAACATATCCCCCACGAAGAGAGACTGACAGAACTGGGGCTGCTTAGTCTGGAGAAGGCAGAGAGGGGTTCTCATCAGTGTCTATAAGTATGGGAGAGGTGGATGTCAAGATGAAGGTGCCAGAATGTTTTGAGTGGTGCCCAGTGATAGGACAAGGAACAATGGGTACAAGCTAGAACACAGGAAGTTCCACCTCCACATGAGCTTCTTTGTGAGCCTACTGGGGCCCTGGAGCAGGCTGCACAGAGGCTGTGGAGTCATCTTCTCTGGAGATGTTCAAAACCCATTTGGATGTGTGATGTGTTCCTGTGTGACCTGCCCTAGATGACCCTGCTTTGACGGGGGGATTGGACTCAATGATCTTTTCCAACACCTAACATTCTGTAATTCTGTGACACTTAGTTCTGTCATGGACTCAGAACTTCACATAGACCAGAAAATGTTTGGCTTTTGACTGTATCTAATTAAACCACAGAAATTGTTTTTAAACATTGTTAAAGATCTTATTTAAACTCATAAAAACAGGAAAACCAGGACAGGGTGGGAATTGTGTCTCTGATTTACCCTGTGTGAGCTGTCAGGCTGTCTCTTGCAGAACTGACATGTGTCAATGATTAGAGCCTGCCGGGATTAGAGCCCACTAGGGATAGCGTGGCACTCTGAACACAGTTCTCATGCCCTCCTGCATGAGACTCTGCCTTTAATATAATTTTATTTCATTATTGTAGCATTAATTTGTTTCAGATTACTTAAAAAAATATTTTAAATTATTAATCTTTCTTTACTCAGCGAAAGAAGGGAAAAGATATGACCAGTTTTAATGGGTGAAAAGTTTTCTGAGCAGAGGGCAGTTGATGCAGTGACCAACCCAAGACTGCAGGTACAGAGTGCTGTACCTCTGAACCTGGTCAGTCACTTTGCTCCTCTAAAGCAGTGATGAAACTAGTTTAATTACTAATTAAAACTTACTTCTGCCTCGGTGTGGTAAATCACAGAACTGTCGATCTGAAAGGTGGCTTCCAATCTCAAATCCAGCTGCTAAGTATGGGAGATGCTGTTACGTGGAGCAAAGGAAACCAAATTTCTCCCAGGCAACTGGTAACAGGACAAGAGGGCATGGTCTGAAGCTGTGCCAGGGGAGGTTTAAGTTGGATAATAGGAAGCACTGATTAGGCACTGGAATGGACTGTCCAGACAGGTGGTGGAGTCACCATCCCTGGAGGTCTTTAAGAAAAGATTGGATGTGGCAGTTGGTGGCATGGTTTAGTTGATGTGGTGGTGGTAAGCTATAGGCTGGACTTGATCACAGGGCTTTTCCAGCCTCAATGATTCTGTGATTCTGGCATTGATGAGTGAGATGTGTCACAGCAAGTAGGAGAAAGTATTAAACGAAGGCTGGAGCAGCAGAGGCCAGTGTGGCTTATGCTGTTTTTCAGGGACTAACAGTGTCCTGCAGGCAAAGGCTCTGCTTTGTGGAAGACGGTACAGGAACTTTCTCAGGGGAATTTAGGATTTAAGTCTCAGCTGAGTAATTAATTCAGAGATGACTGAGTGGAGAGAGTCACCATTTCCCCTGGCTTAACTTCGTTCAGTAGATGACCATTTGGTGTGTAGGTGCTGGGGCAGAGTCAGTGGGTTCAGTGCTACACATTGCTGGGAAGAAGGCAGAGGAATTTAGCCCAGTTCTTCCCTTGTTACCTTCCCATGGAAATTGCAGGTAGCTGTCCCTGGAAGGTTTCAGGTTTCTCTCTTCTGAACAATTTGCCTTTCCTTCCCACCCCCTTCCTGGGAACTGTGCTCAGGCACGACGCTGACACTGGACCACACAGCAGATGGGGCAGGAGAAGCAAGCTCTCGGCTTACATCCTCCTGCTGCGGGCTGCCGGCACTCGTCTCACCCCGTGCACGTTTTTTCCCTGCTCGCTGCTGCCTGGAAACAGCCTCCTGCGTTTCTTTGCTCCAGTGGGGACGGTTCTTGGCCGCAGAGTGGAGTCTCGCAATCTGGTCCACCGGCCAGCAAGCCCTGGCCAGCTTCCAAGCACAGGATCTTTCAGATGTGGGGATTTTCCACTGAGGGCATTCTGCTGCCTCTCAAATGTTGAGAGAGAGGCGTGTTGGGAGTGGCTTTTGCTGATAATCACCCCGAAAGGAGACAAAACCCCATGTGCCTTCCTACAACCCTGCAGAAGGCTGAGGGCTGAGCTCAACCCTGGAGCCCTGCCCAGAAATCACTGACATTGCTTTGCCTGCAGTGTTTTGGGGCTCATCTGCCCTGCCAGAAGGGCAGCTGTTGCTGTGTGTCCACAGGCCAGAGGCCAAAATGTCTAACACACAAAAAGTCATAAAAAGAAAAAGAGGTTTTCTCCTAACGTGCTTTTAGGCATGTTGAAGAGAAGGGCTAACATGGTTTGATTCTTCCTGACTTGATTATTGTCGTTATTTCTCAGGTAACAAAAACACCCCAGCCCTATTTCCTCCCCTTTCTCCACAGTCACAAGCCTTGTGTTCTGAAGGGAAGGCTCCAGACAAGCATTCCTCTGCTGCCATGTTGAGGGCACCCAAAGAACATCTCCAGGTGTGTGCAGTGTGTCCTTGGAGCGCACTAAGTGCTGCAGTCAGCTCTGCTGGCAGACACCATCTTCATGGGCACCAGCTGCTGCATGCTGTGCCCAGTCCTTCACAGCCTCCAAAAGGCATGTCCCTTCCTCATCAGCCTGAAAGGAGTCTTGATTCTGTCCTGGCAGCCCCAGGAGGTGAGACAACTACACTCAAAAGGGTCAGTCCCACAGGCTGACCACAGTCCCAAGTGCAGAACAACCAGAGGGTAGTTGTACACCTGGGCTTTGTCTTTCTAGGAATGAAACCTCAATGAGGAGCTGCCTGGCTGTCAGACAGATCTCAGACCCCACTCCCTTTCTTGCTTTCTATCCATGGAGAAGTGGCAGCAGCTCCAAGAAGGAAAGGCTGGCGTGCAGTAAGTGGTGCAGAAGAGGTGGGTGACCTGCTGGTTTCTATGATGAGAGGTCTTGCTGGGTTATTTTAAGCACTGGGGGATGCCATTCCAAACCCGCAGTTGTTCAAATATCTACTTCTGGGTGGTGGATAAATGCTTGTGAGTCAGAAGCAGCTTTGGACTAATTACCATGTTCCAGCATTACCAGTGCTTCCCTCTGGGGTTACATGGCCCATGAGGGCAAGCTGTGTCTTTCAGCAAGTGCCTAAAATCTTACATGCCTACTCATGAGTGGCACCTTGAAAGGGATCCAGGTGACCTTCCCTCCCATGCTGGGGCACAGAGAAATGCTTTATTGTGTGAAAGAGCCCTAAGAATTTCAGAGTTAAAAATATATGCTGTGTCCACAAAAGATGCTGAAAGCTGTTGATGTAAGCAGGTACTGAGGGTATGTTGGAACATGATGCTAGCGATCGAGGAGAAGTGCCAGGCTCTCTGTATTGGCTGCACTCTTGGGCTTGTTGCTGTGATTGCTGAGGGTGATCAGAAGAGAAGAACTTTATGATTGAGAGAGCATGATTCACTGAATCTCGGAGCAGAAAATCTCTGTTTTGTTCGGAAACAATCTGCAAGGCCCTCTAAAGCTATGGGCTGTTTATGTGCTACATATGCACATACAGGTAGATTCTTATTCCTCTTAAGAGCTTCCTCTCCTAATTACTGTTTCTTCCTACATGTCAGCTGAATGGCTGTATTTTGTTCCTCTGTATATTCACCTTTGCTATCATTAAATGATGGGAACTGTTATACTTACTGAATGATTTCTAATGTGTGTATATATATATTATAATTGCCTCAGGAGTTCTGTATCAGAAAGGCAAGGTAGGAGAGATCATGATAAAAGCAGTGGTTTTCAAGAAGACAAACGTGAATAAACTCAAGTTTGGTAAATAGCAATATATCCTAAGAGCTAAAACTAATGGGAGATAAAGTTGTCTACTCTTCAGAGTAAGCTAAAGACAGAATTTGGAATGCAAATGTGAGAATAGGCAATTCAGTAGGTGCCAAGCTGGATAGAGGATGAAGGGGGTTTCTGTAAATTTAACACTAGACAGAAACACACAAGGAAAAAAAAACCCACAAAAAACCCCAAAACAACGAAAAAACAAACAAAACCCCCCAAAACCAAGAGGTCAGATTTCTAAGAATAAATCTGTAAGAACAACACCAGCATTCAGGGATAAAAACAGAAAGGCTGAGGCACAAAATGAGACCTCAAACATAATCAGAAATAATCCTGTAAGATCCACTAACAGAATGAGGAAGATCAAAAGGAAAATTGGTCTGCTACTCAGAGGAGAAGGAAAGCTGTCTGCAGATAATGGCAATAAACTTGAAGAAGGAGAAAAACTAATTTTTTTTGTTCTTTTTTTTTTTTTTTTTTTTTCCCCTCCAGAGCAACATGGGAATTATAGTCCAGTTGGATCAACACCAATTCTAGAGGGGACATAAATCCAACAACTCAACCATAAGAAATTGTCTGTAAAGTTTAGAGAGAGATGAATAGCAGTCAGCATAGGTTTGACAAAAATAAGTTATGTTAAAGCATTTCAATTTCCTTCACTTCAAAAACCCTGTTGTGGATTGAAGTGGGTTGGGGAGGAACAGATGTCACATAGCTCAGTTGAAAAACCTTACCATTTGCTTGGTAGCTTTGCAGCAGGCAGAAGGCTGAGAGGGACTCTGAGATGCTGGAGGGAAGGGCTGCACTTGTGAGGCTCTTAGCCAGAAATGCTTGGCTGAGGAAGTAGGCTGGGCAGCAGCTGGTTAGAAAGCTCCAGAAAAGTGTCCTTGGTTATAACAGATCAAAAATGAGCTGCAAGTAGACAGTGGGATGCTGCTGTGAGGAGCACAAACATCCCACTCTGGGTTCAAACAGGAGTGCTCTCTGTTCTGCTGGGTGAGGGAACACAGTGACAGTGGCCAGACTGATGAGCGCTTTTCTTAGAGGGTTATGGATGGACAGGACAGAGTTCAGTGTTCTCTTCTGATAGAGGCTGTGGAGAAGCTTGCCTTTATTTTTTTCAACCTCTGTTCCATGAGTAAAAATCGAGTGACCTAGGGTTATGTAGTGGGAGATAAAAAGAAGCAGCAAGCCCTGACAGCAACCTTCAGGTCCATGCAAGACACTTTCCAACAGGAGAGAGTTCATGTGTTGGTGATGGTTAGGACAGGTAGTGGTGTGCTCACATTCACATTGGGAGAATTTAGACTCATCTTCAGGAAGGGCAATAATCTGGAATAGGTTGTGAAGTTCCTGTTATTGTGGGGTCTTTGGGAGCAGATTGCACAGACATCTGCCAGGAGGGACATCCCCTGGTACCACTGAAGGTATCTCTGATTCTTTCCAGGGCTGTTCTTTGATGGCTCTGTGCAAATCTAGAGATGTTAAGTGACTTACTGGGAGAAATTCTCCTGGCTGTGTTATTATCTCCTTCCTGAGAGCACTGCTTTGCATAATTCAACTCATTTATTGCTATTCACTTATGTGTAATTAAATACCTGAGGTGAGCAGAGAGAGGGCAGTTGTCAGACACCATTATGGGGAGGCTTGGCTCCAGCTGATCAAAAAAACCATCGTTTGGATGACATACATCTTGTTAAGGCAACATGATGCTGTTTGTCACTCTCTGTTACTTGCTCTTTCCTTCTCTAAATATGTTGTCTTTATCTGAGAGAGCCTGGGGAGCTGTAAGTCTGAAGAAATTCTCCATATGCTGGTGATTTTCAGGGAACTCTGCCATACATAATTCCTGATAGGAATGTTTGAGTAGAGAATTAATTTACTTTGGGTCTTTGATTATAATGTCTTGCAGTAAGAACAGTATTGGCATCAGGCTGAGAGTTAAACAAGGCACTAGTTTCCCTTTTCCCTCTGTCTGATCTCCACTTTCACAACAGGACTGTTGGAGTCAGGAAGCACTGCGGATGGGTTATAGAGCTGTCACAAAACCCAGTGTTGTGTGGCTGGAGTAAGCTGTTTATTCCAGCAGCTTCTAATGAGTAGTGAGACCACGTTTTATAGAACTCCTGTTAACATGGCAACATATGAGCAAGCATCCATCTACAAGCAGAGTGGCTTTAATAACACATGAGTAAATTACCTCGTGCATTCCTCTCAGTGAAACAGCAGACTTAAGAGAGAATCAGGCAAGAGCCCTGAGAATGGCTTTAAAGTGTCACAAAGAGAGGAATGAATTAATCAAAATCGTGGCACTCAAAGATCCACGTTCATGGATTTTCAGTTAAAGATCATCAAATTACACAAATCACAACCCTGGCCATTGACCCTCACACAGTGAATCCTTTCTGCATAACTTCTGTTTGATTTCTGACCAACGTCTGCCTTCACTGGGACATGGAGGAGGCAGAGTTTAGCACCACTGGGAAACTTATCCCAGCTGTTTGAAGTCACAGCTTTATAATGATGGTAATTGCCATGATTTGCCTAGTCTTCCTCTCTGTGCAGTGAATCTTGCTAGGTGCAGGGAACAGCTCTGGCTTTAGTCCTGTGCCTGTGCACAAGTTGCTCTTCTGCTGAAGCAAGACAGGATGCTACAGCAAACTGCAGGTCAGGTTCTGTGTGCTTGCTTTGGGGAAAAGACTGAAAGGGAGGCAATAGGGCAACGCTTGAGGACACAGCCTGGCAAGCAGGGGTCTGTTCACAGGCACAGCACCTTCCTGCACAGCTCTGGTAGGAGTTTGATGCAGGAATGGGGAAGCTCTCTAGATAGAATCATAGAATTGCAGAGTCATAGAACGGTCTGGGTTGGAAGGCACCTCCAAAGGTCACCTAATTCGGCCACCTCTGCAGTCAGCAGGGGCATCCTCAACTAGATCAGGTTGCCCAGAGCCCTGTCAAGCCTCACCTTCAATATCTCCAGGAATGGAACCTCAACTACCTCCTTGGGCAACCTGTTCTAGTGTTCCATGACCCTCATGGTAAAGAATAATAGATCTGTAGCACGTTCTGGTTCCCCAAGGAATGAAAACTCCAGTGCTTGTAAGTGGTTTAACATTCCCACTCTGATTTACCTTCAGTAAATGTTTCTTTCTTGTTCTTTTTAGTTTTTAAAGCAAATGGCTATAAAAAGGCTCAGTTAAATTCTGCATTCACCTTTTCCTTAGTATTTGGGATACCACATAATATATAATTCATGTATATAAATATTTGGTGGGCTTCTTTTATGAGGAGCTCCACAGCCCCTTGAGTAGGAATTTAGAGTCGTGTCTCAGTCTGTCAGACTTGATTTACCTTGGAACACTCAGGCCATCAGCTGAAATACAACCACATGTAGATGAACCATGGATAGTAGCCACGTTTGAAGTTTAAACACATGAAGCAAAGCTTATTCAAAGTCAAGGGATGCCAGTTTTGGCTGTAATTTGGCAAGTGACATGGCCAACTATATTCAGCAAGTATTAAAGCATCCTTAAACACAAACCAGCCCATGGGTTGAATTCAAAGGCAGCTTAGATTTTGTAAGCAGTAAGTGAATATAGATCAGAGTGAGCTCTTAGCTGCATTACAAAATGTTTAGATAAAATTTTAAAGAAGCTGCCACGTTTGGCTATTTGTTAAAGGTCTAAACCCACATGATCTGTGCTTATCCAGCTGGAGACTGTGATGGTAATGAGTTAACTGCCCAAGCACAGTCTCTCTAGAGTCACTTGGATAATTTGAAGCAGTGTCATTTCAAAGTAAGGATAAATACAGCTTTGTATAAAATGAGTTCTTGCTGCAGCAATAATTGCTGTGCTCTCTATAAGATGGTCTTCAATCACCCCATCAGACTTATTCCCAGAGCAGTAAGTGATGTGGGTTTCCATAAAGGGGCAGTGCATCTATGGGGTAGATTCACTAGTTTTGTGGGAGCATTGGCACATAGAATCAATTTACTTTAGCAGTCAGAGGCTCTCTTTATGGCAGAGAAAGCAGTTAGTGGGAAATGTACACAATTTATATTACACTTCCATGTTTAGGGCACCAGCAAAGCACATTTCCTAACACGGGTAAGGTAATCTGTGGTTATTTTTATGTCGGTGCTCATGATAACACTTCACCAGAAATCATTTCTTCCTCTTGAAATGAGTTCTTTGCTACTGTGTCACCTATTCTTCGTGCTCATAGCAGGCCTGTCCTAAGACTCAGGGTTCAAATATGCAAATCCAGATATACCAAGGATGAATCTGGCCACTCCTGGTGCTCTGTGTCTTGACCTTATTTCCAAAGGTGAATACAAAGTACCTTACAGGTAGCTGATCTGTTTGTGGATGAGCAAGGAAAATATTAATATCTAACTTTTAAAAGAAGAAATTAAGAAATAAGATTATTAAGAAATTAATAATTTACAAGTAGCATTGTGATGGAAATGTGTGGATTAAGAAGGAAAATCTGTTTGGTCATCAGCTGGCATTTAAATCTGGTAAGGTAAAGTGGGTTACCCAATTAATACACAAAGGAAAACTCCTGAGTTTCAAAAGTCTTGGATGGTGAAATCTTGTGTAAAGGGAATTTTGGTACTATGGGATCTGTTAGATCAGATGAAAGTAAATACATCCCACAACAGAGGAAAAACTCAAAGGTCTTAATTGGTGGAGGATAATTTATCTTTATAATAAAGTCAGTTGCACTCTGGGGGTGAGATCTGTCACTGAAATATCCAGGGTAAGATCAGATTCAGTGCCAATTTGCAGCTGCATCAGTGTTTTTTCAGTTAGGTGAATCTCTCTTCTGATATAATCCCAGGCAGTTGGGGAGCAAGAAGTTTTCTCTTTCATATTGCTTTAATAATAATTACAAAAAATAAAGAAAACCTCTTGCTTACAAGAACTAGGATAGAAGAATCAGTTCTTCAAGGTAAACATGTTGAAATACCATGTGAAGTTGATGAAGGCAAAATTCAGATGGTGACTAATGCTCTTCTAGGCTGGAGCCTCTCCAAAAGTCTTGAAATCAAAGCTCATTGCCAGTCAGTGAGTGTTATGGCAAAGCACAGCTAGTAAGTGAACAAGACAACCAATGCATTTCATGTGACAGCACCACTTGGGGCATCTACATCTGTCTTAGAGAGTCCAGTCAGGACTGGATCAAGCATTTAGATCACAGGCAAAACACTTCCATAACCTGCCAGAATAACCCTTTTGTCTCCAGCTAAAAAACACCCTTTATTGAGCCTAAAATGGATGAAGCAAAACCGCTTTCTGTCAAAAGGGACCATGACACAAATGGTTTTATCTGCATGTAACCAAGGCAAGAAAACATTAACCAGCTGGTCCCCATTCAGAGGCATCTGCAACCATCTGGAGGGAGCCCCCCAGACTGCAGTGCAGCAGCTCAGTGTGGGATCAGGCATGACTCAGTTTGTGCCTGCCAGAATCAACACTCAGTGACTGGAACATGCTCAGAACCTCCTTTTAACAATTCTCCAAGTAGTCTTTACCATGCCTGAGTGTAGCCTTATTTCCATGAGCCAAATGGGACTTCTGGCTGGCAAAGGCTGGCGTTGGGTGGTCCTGTGACGTTGGTGGTCTTGGCACATGGACTTTGCATTCTGGGAAGAGGTGATCTTGGGATCCCTTCTACATGATGGCTGTTCTCATTGAGATTGGATGATTAGTGACTTTGTGGGGTCAGTAATCAGAGAATTACCTGTTTGTGTTCTCTTTTTCTTGCTTCCATGCTCTGGTAGCATTGTATTCTTGTTGACATTTTGGGATAGGCCTGTGGTTAACAGGGCTCCTGTTATCCCTCTTTTCATGAGGATGATGAAGGCACTTTGCTTTGGCTTTAATTTTGATAGGTTTTATTTTTGGAATGTGAATCAAACATTAGTGGCTGTGTTGAAGTTCACCCATATGTGTGTCAAACTATTCAGCTCAGCGAGTGAAAAGGATCTGCCCACAGGCTGATGTGGGTGCATGAAGCCTTAGAGATACTCAAAGGATTCCCAATGCATCTCACAGTCTTTCTTACTGGTTTTGTACCTGTAATTAACCTGTGGACAGAAAGCAGGCAGTGAAAGACACAACCTGGTTATTCATCTGCAGTTGATGTTCATGTTGCACTGCTTTTTGGTATCTCTGGAATTGAGCCTTCCAAATGTCTCTCTAAAATAGTGATAAGAGGAATTGCAAGAAGAATAGTGGTGTCTGGGCCTTACCTGTCCTATCAAGCAGCATGAATTAGACCAGATTTAGTCCAAATGATTAAATACTCATTTTGCTGACCTGTTGCTCTGTGTCAGGAATCAATCCCTCTGAATCCAGGTGACATTCTGCAGTGCTTGGAAGGGCAGCCAGTTGTCAATATGGCTGAGAAGTTGTCTTAACTCACCTAAATTTGGTGAGTTTCTGCTTTTTCTGGAAATTGCAGACCTTTCTGTGTGCTATTGTCACTTTCCTCAGTGAATTAAGAATATCTCTGTGTCTTCTGCTAACCCTTATGTGAAGAGCATTGAAAAGATGTATTAGATGCCTCATAGCCAGAGAGGATGGTAGGATACATTTTTATTCAAGACCAATCCCCTGTGCTCAGGTCATTTTACTCAAAGGAGCTGAATGAACTACAAATTGTCGAGCTTTAATCATTACATATCCTCCTTGCCTCCTTCCACATGCAGTTGTTCCAGACTCCTGTGTGAAGGGCTGCATGAAAGAGCCACGTGAGTGCTCTGTTCATTGTACCACAGACTTCAAACAGGAAAATGACTGCCCTTAAACTGTTTGTTCCCTTTTGGATTTTCCTGCCACCAGCTTGAAATTTCTCTGCTTTTGCAGGAGTTTGCAATAACATGGCACAAAGTGTCTGTTGTTTGCAAGGGCTTTTGTAAACCCAATCGCTGGATCTCCTAAGGGGTGGGGGGAGAGAAATCACAAAAAGCTTGCTGCAACCTGTAATCATGGAAGAATTTGTATTATAACAGAGTCAGATTAATAATGCATGTAATTATAATATACAATTTTCTTTAGGCTTTTCTAATTATAAAAAAATTACAGATAACATCAACAGTGTGATTCTGAAATGCCTCTCATTTATTATGTAGCTTTCTTAATCAATGCTCTGCCACTGGAAATCAAGTCAGAACGTTATTATGGTCTCTCCTTCTGGATTTAATTACAGCAGTAACTCATGGCTCAAAGTCTGAGCAAACACACCGTGCAGTTTATAGCTTTGAAGCACAGCTATTAATCCTGCCGGCCACCTCCCAGGGCAAGCCAGCGAAAGCATTTTAAAAACCCTCATGCCTGAAGATAAACATAGCCCTGCAGGCAGGCTTAGGGTGGGGGTGCAGGGACCCCACTGCTGTCGGCTCTGCACACCTGCAACAGAGCTCCTGGGGGCTGATCTTAAGGGGTACAAACCTCTGAACTTTGTGCCACCCAGGCCGAGGCACCAACTTGCACCCTTAGCATCTGTGATCTTAGCTCCTTGCAGTTGTAGCTTTGAGTGGGGACAGGACTTTGGCCATACAAAGAGGCTTGCTGGAGGTGGGCATCTGTGCCTCTCAGGTCATTTTGGAATCAGTTTCCATCATGAGTCTCTAACCTGACAATTAGCTGCAAGTGGGAATAGTGCATGCTTCCAAGATCTTGCTTTAACATCAGGAACTGCTTTACTTTTGGCAACAGCCAGGGAGGATGCCTCTTCTTCCACAGCAGAAGTGTGCTCAGCCACATGCTGGTGACTGCCAGAGAGGCCTGGGGAAGGGTGAGGTGGAGCATGCAGAAGACTTCACATGAACATGAATGCTGTAATTCTGGGTTTTGTTTTTTTTTTTAAGCTAACTCTTTCAAAGAAAATCTTATGCAAAGGAGGGACCATTAAAACACTTTAGACTAACATCTACCAGTGCCTTTGCATTTCAGCAGAGTCTAACCCATAATTAAAGAAGATTCATTTGTCCTCTTTACTGCCCTGAGCACCAGCTTTCTATGTACTCAGAGAAAGAGTAAATTAAGACATAAAAGCAGCCAACGTTTTATCGTGTGGTTTATTTGAACTCGGCAGGTTTTAAAGGGCCCCAAAGTCATCTGCCGGCTTTCCTGGATGGACTGACAGCCATTTGATGTGTGTCATTCAGGAAACTGTGGGAAGGAACCAAGGAAACATTTGCACTTCACCAGCATCACTTACATCCAGTATGCTCTGCAAGCTTACCAGAACTCATCGGAAATATTTTCCTTTACCTAAATATTATTTCATCAGAACCTGGCAATTGTTTGAAGCGGAAAGTACTGGCAGGAAAGGCTAAGCTTCAGCAGACTGGTCTGTTTGAAAGACAGTGACATTTCAAAATTGATGTTCTGGAATTGCCACATGCCTCCTGGAAGCAGAGAGAAATGAAAGATTGGTATTTCACTGAAGCTTCTCAAAGCTGTGGACATGGAGTACCGTGGCTGACTGTTCTGAGCCTCGCCTGCTCTCCTGTGCTCGTCCTTTCCACATTGCAACACTTTGACCTTTGGGGAACAAGTTTGTTTGGCTTTGTTTTTTAAAATTTTTTGATGGTTGTCTGTGACAGGAATTTTTTCCCAACCATGGTTTCCATTTCATGTTCCAGCAGAAACTGGGATCCTTCTCTCCCCAGTAAGGCAGACAGGAGGGGCCAAAGGCACAGCAGAGCTGGGTACACGATGTCTTATGTCAAACAGGAGAGGATTAGAGTAGAAAATGCACTTGAGTAGGAGTTTGGGCAAATAATATCCTTTTGCACTCATCTCCTGTAACATCAGCCTTTCAAAAGCAGCATCTCCTGTCAAGCATGTAAAAGGTGGTGCAAGCTTCTACTGCACTGGCCATAGAGAGCTGGCTGAGAGTGCTGGGCTGCACTACCAAAGGGATTTGTCTCTTTTGGCTGCAGGAAGGGCTCTGGGAAGACTAAAGATCAAGAATGTTTAAATGGCATGAGATGAGGTAGTGTGAACACCTTTGTGCTCTTTCCTCTTGATAGTCTATTAATCTAAGAGAAAAGCCTGAGAAAGCAAGACTAATTAATCCTGACTACTGTGGACAGTGTAATTCTAAGTTTTTCAAGGATTGACATTGCTAAGGCTGAAGCCTGCCTCAAAACCCCCTCAGCTCCCATTCCCAAACACCAGTATCATCTGACATTTCCTCCAAGCCCACAACTATGATACTAAGCACAGCGAGCAGAATCCCAGACCATTATGGAATCAGATTTTGCAATACTTTTTGCTCCACTTCCTCCCTTGAAATGAAAGCCTTATGTGTTAGTGTCACACTCTTGTAGTCAGAAGCCCTCTCCTCCTTCAGCCCAGTTTCTCCTGCTCCCAGCTGACGCCATGGCTCGTTGCCATCAAGGACGCAGCTTCCTGCAGCAGATCTGAACGCTGGAAGGGGAGGTGGCTTTTCCCTCATATCCTCAGTGCTAGACAACAGAGTGAATTCAATCCATCAGACAGGAGGCTCTTCCCACAGCTTTTTCTGGGAATATGGCAGAGTTAGTGATTTCTTCTGTTTCCTGTAAGGCTGATTTCCTGTGATGAGATTGAAAGTAAATTTAGAAAATACATTTGGCTGTATATTTTGTTGTATAAACCACAGAATACTGGAGTGCAGTGTTAGAGGGAACAGGGAAAAGTAGGGATCCTTGATGCATCAACAGGGACTTGAAGAGCCCTTCTCTCTCATCCCGATTGAGAATAAACAGGCATTTCTTCACACTGTTTTTTTTCAGAAGGCTGTTCCATGTTTCTCCATGAAGACCGAAAACTGGACACGCGTTTTACAAATGCACCCACTCCAGGCTCCACCCTTCCAGGTTCCTGGCAGACCTGAGCCTTGGATCACTTTGTTCCTGGGTATCTCAAAACCGTCTGATGAGATGGCTCCTAGGCTGCAGCTCTGGGAATGAAGAGGAAAGCAATCCATACAGCATCCTTAGAGCAAAGCAACCCAAAGGGAAACTCTTTTGGAGAGGAATTACTCTCTGGTAATCCCGCAGGCTTGGCTTGCCACAGCAGCTGCATCCCTCTCCAATTCCCTTTGCTATGCTCTGCTGTGGAGAGAAAGGTTGTTTTTGTATAGAGACAATTCCCCACCATGTATTTACTGTGAAGGATGATGACAGGGGACTTGGACTCCCAAAGCTTTTCACAGTCGGTTTTGTAGTCTAATTATTCTGTGGAAGAGCTTGTCCCGTCAGTGCAGGGCCATGTCCTCTGCAGCAGAGCCTGAGGGACTCCTGCCCTTGCAGAAGGTCTCTCTAGAAGTCTTTCATGGTGGAATAATGCTGCAACCCACGTGCCTTTTTTTCCCTTTGTTTCTTTGTTTTTAATGTCACCCCATGAATAATGTGCCATCCATATTGTCTTCAGAAGGCAGAGAACTGTGTTGCTGTTGTGCTTGCCATCTCTTGTCATACCCAAAGGAATTCACCTGTATCCACCTCTTCCCTCATAAGCAGGCCTGCCAAGGTCATAGGTGTCCAGCAGTCACAGAACACTGCTGTAAAGCGAGCACTGCTATATGTTGTCTAAACTGATGTAGCTCTTCTCCTGTTTGTGCTGCTAGCCTTATGGTTACATTGCTTTTCCATGACAATGGGTTGAAATCCTCCATTCCATCGAGAAAGAAGTTATTACTTAGGATTAGGACTACTGGATAGTAGTGCTTTTCACTCTGCAGCTAATGAGTTACATTCAGAATATGTCCTTTCATCAGCTGAAAACACTGTCGTCATCATTCTGCTACTGTGATTAAAAGTAATGCAAAACTGAAATCAGGCAAACCATACACAGCTTCAGGGACCAGAGTGGAGTGATGGATGGCCAAATGTGAGCCTGTGTCACCGCTCAGCCTGAGCAAGTGTTCCAATGTGGTGGGTGAAGAAATGCACTGTGATATCAGTTATCATGCAGGGTGTCTGAGACTGAGCTCCACAAGAGACTCCCACTTGGAGAGTTTGTACTCTTAGGGATGGCAAACTGCATTTCCACCTGTTGATTTCCATCAAGCATTCAGAAACCTTTGTAGCACTAGTCTCCTCTAGTGGCTGAGGAGGTTGCAGAATCACGATAGCATGTAGAAAGGGTGCTGGAGAATGTTGTGTGCTACAGCCTGGAGAAACTCTTCTTTCCCTAACCTGCCTTTGCATTGCAGGGTACCAGCAGGATGATTTCTGTGATCGAGCAGAGGGATCGGCCACCACATCTCACCAACTGCATTTCATCAGTGGTGAGGCTAAGGTAGGTATTTGGTCTGTGTATGTCAGAGAGAAGTTTATAAAAGGTGGCACAGGAAGCCAGGATGCTGAAAAAAAACCTCTTCTAGTAATTTGGAAGGTCCATTCTAAAGTGATGAGCTTCAAAGTCTCAAAACCATTCTTTGATCTGCCAAAGCCTGCAAACGAGAGCAGTGTCTGCAGCACGCAGCACATGTCCCAACAATAGCAAGAAATCTAAATGGAGTTTTGAAGCAGCAAAACCCTTAAAAAGGAAAGGAAAAGGAACATAATTCAAACAATCAGCCCAAACAACAGTGTGGTTGTCTCAGATGTTTTTAGTAGACATTGTACAATAACTTATTAACTAGAAAATAAACTATTTTAATTGCCAGCTGAATTCCTGCAAAATGAGGGAAGTGATGTTTAAAAAAAAAAAAAAGAGAGAGATGTGGACCTGGAAAAAGAAAGATTTTGGTCTGTGCAAGTTTCTGAAAAGATCAGAGCCTCAAAAAACAACTTTAGGTGGGAGGAAGTAATGAAAAGCATTCTGCAATGTTTCTGTTGTGGTTTTCTGACCTTTTCCCAAGCGCTCCAGGCCTGCAGGAAACATCGAGCTGTGGGGTGGATTTGTTTGCTCTTAGGTAAGGCAAGCTCAGAGAACATCTTTATGATGATAACTGCGGGCAAACAACACTTGCAGTCCTTAGGTGGGCCCTGCCATGGCCAGCCAACCTTGGAAAGGCTCTTCAGGCTAACATCTGCACTGAGGAATACATCAAGGCTCAACTCTGCAATGGTGCTTAACTACCTGTTCCCAGTGGAGCAGAGCTCAACACTTGAATTCCTCAGTGGTGTTTGGCCTGCAATACTGAGCATGCTGGAAGTGCAATATGGATGAGCAGTGTGCTCAGATACTTGCCAGAGATGTTTTTGGTGCATCAGAACCAAATGATGGAATGAATTTGTGCATTTGCTTATCTCAGAGTGCAGTGCATGGCTGAAGGGTTTGTGTGCCTTTCCTTCCCCCTGCCTGGCCATCAGCTCCAGCATTAGTAACCCATCCTCTCTGTTTCTGAATACATCTGGAGTTTTGGGTTTATTTACACATTGAGACAGAGACTGTTTTTATTTTTCTTTTTTTTAAACCAGAGTTTCTGAATGTGCTCTGAAAAGTCTTGGAGCCAACCTGTGACAGCCAGAGGAAAACCAGGACTGGACAAAGCCTGTGGTGTTAAGACAGTTGTGTAAAGCAATGAGGTGAGACTCAGTGTTTGCTCCTGATGTGCTGTCTCGAGGCATCCTGTTGGACTTTTGTAAGACAATTGCTTTTTATAAATGAGTTGTGACAAGCAATTACACACCACTCCACACATCTTGAGAAAGGAAGAGGAGAATAATTGAAAATAGGGCTGGGAGAGCTCCCAGGAGGTCACCCGTTCCATCTTCTCACCCAGATGGGATCAGCTTCACACTAACTACTCCTGGCATATGTTTGTCTCACATGTTTTCAAAAACCTCCTGTGATAGAGGTCCTGCAGCCTCCCAAAAAAAATGCTTTCAGGGCTTATCACTGCTGATTATGAGAAACTTATTTCCTACTGACTTGCTCCTATCCCCCTAAAGGCCAGTGTGACACTGTCACTTCTTTCTGGGCTCTCTGGGGACACAGGTTACGACCATTTCTTTTCGTCTACAGCTACAAGTCCATCTGTTTGGAGACTGCTATCATAATTCCTCTTAGTTTTCTCCTCCTTAGACTAAACAAATCCCACCCCTTTAATCTTTCCTCACAATTTATGGGGGTTAAGCCTTCCCTCACTTTTTTGTTGTTTTCCTCTGGACTCAGAACTAATTGATCTGTGTCCTTCCTGAGAGCACTGGCCCAAACCTATGTGTGAGTAGCTGCATTTTCTCAGCCTGACACTTGTTTTGCAATAGGAGTGTTGCTCATTGCAGCAAGGATTTTCAAAAGCTTTTGTTGATGAAACAGCCTTTGGTAAGTGCTCAGGACATAAGCTGCTATTTGTCTATGCAGTGCAGACTGGAGAAGCTTCAACACTTTCACTAGATGCTGGTACGCTGAGGAGGGCTGAATTTTAGGTGGGAAAAGGAGGAGAAAGGAAGATGGTAGAAATATGTAGTGACACCATTCTCAGATGTCTAAATCTCAGAATTACTTTTCACTGATCCATGTTGGTTTTCAACTGCCTATCTCAGCTGCAGTTTCTCATCAGTGCATTTACAGAAGGCACTTGTGTGAGCTGCTGAACATGAAGGTGGGGCAGGAGAGCAAGTTATGCTGCAGGCTTCAGCTGCACAACTCTACAAAATTCCTGGTTGGGTTGGTCAAGAGGATTTTCCCCTCCAGGAAGAAATAACTGATATCTTTGGCTTGTATCACACCACTTCAATCCTGAGGCCTCCACTGATTGTGGCAAGACACCCACTAAGGGTCATGGGCAGAGTCTCTTACAGTAGGTTTCTGTCCCAGTTGAGTGGGGTTAGGATGGAAAAAAAGATTTCTTTTCCCAAAGCAGCTGAAGTACTAGATAACTTTTCCAGTTACATAGGTCTCAGAAAAAGCCTCCAAAGCCCTTGGGGTTAGGCTGCATCATCTGAGTGAAGATTTTCGGGAAAAAATGTTATCAGAAAATGGTTCAATTTGGTAGGAACTATATGAATTTGGGAGGGAAAAAGAAGTTATTGCTGGCTACCTTCTCAACTGGTAATGTTAAGTGGGAGATTGGAATCCCTTCAAAAACAAGCAGTTTTAATTGCATGAATGTAATCTTTTAGGTTCCCAGATTTTTTTAAAAATTTTTTTCCCTCTGGGAACTGAGCTGCTAGTACTGCTTGTGCAGGGTATCTGGAAAATAAAATGAAGGGAAGTATCCTTGCTTTGGGTATGAGGTTAAAATTGTTGCCACTTTTTTCAGGTTGGGATTGCTGCATCCCATAGGCTTCACACTCCTGTAGGTAAGCAGAGTTTCAGTGTTTTCTGCCACATAATGTAATACCATGTAAAGCAAAAGAAAGAAAAGGAAGTTGTCTAATGCTGGAATTGTTCTTGTGTTTTCTCATACAACAGAATGGTAAATTGTTTTCTTTGGCTTTCTGGAAAAATCTCTGACCTTGATACTTCATATTCAATTTATGTAAACAATTACAAAAGCATCTAAGCCAAACAGAAAAGGCTGTTTCTTGAAAACCTGCAGGGAATGCACATGGGAATTTCCCACATGCTGTGGCAATCTTAAAAATACCTCCTTGTAACCCCACAATATTAATGATTAACTCCGGAACCGTGAGCTTTTCCAGACTTCCAGGGAACTCGGTGATTTGTGTGTTCAGCTGCATGTATCAGGCAGAGGTAGTAAAACAAGTCATTTACCACTTTTAGTAACTTGCATTTAACAAACAATCTGCCACATTTTCCCCTTGAAATTCAGGGACTTGTGCAGATTGCTCAGCTGATAAATGTCACAGCACGGGAAATGTTTTGTGGCTAAGCTGCGCCTGAGATGCTCTTGCAAGAACCAGCTGGAACCAGTTTTTATTCTCCACAAATTACTCAAAGAGAAAGCTGCTTTGCTCGGGACACTCACCCCTTCAGAGATGTGCTGAGCATCCTTGGCAACTGGTTTGTGTACCTCTGAATAGTATCGTACCTTTGTGTATTGGCGTCAGCTCTGTGAGCTGCTGCCCTTCATTCGCTGAAGAGCAGACAAGTAGCCGAGAACCCTGGAGGTGTGATTCTCCAGAACAAGCTGGGCTCCTCCTGCAGGGAGCTTCACCTCACACGAAGTCTTTTCAACTGGTGCCATGGTGGGCAACGCCACTCACAGCAGGCTGCGAGTGCAAGCTGTGGCATGAAGCTTTTGAAAGCTGCTGGGACCAAACCCTCACCTATCTACACAAACAACCTGTCCCTTAACGGTAGAATATTCAGCCTCTTGGATCGCTGCATCTTTACTGGTGTGGTTTAATGCAGCACTCTATTGCTTGTGCTGGTGAGGATGTTTTTGCCATTAAAATTCCTAGAGTGCACCTTTTTAATTAATGGGTGTCATGGGTGTATCTTTCCTGGGACAGAATCAGATTGTTTTTGAGTACCTACTGAATCAGCACACTGCCATTTGGAGATGTTTTAAATATCAGTGTAGGTACATCATGTGGCTGCACATATGTAATTTAACCTCTAAATACAGAATCACAGAATGCATCAAGTTGGAAAGGAACCTCAAAGTTTGTGTTGTTCAACCCCCCGTAGTCAGCAGGGCCATCTCAAACCAGATCAGGTTTGATATTGAATGTGTTCAGGGATGGGGCCTGAACCATATCTTTGGGCAACCTGTTCCACTATTTTATTACCCTCATTGTGATCTACCTACCTACCAGTTCCTCTGGATGCTTTTTAGGTGGGTAAGTTTGTTGGGTTCGTTTGTTCGTCTGGGTTTTTTTTAATACCAGATGCTGTCCCAGCATCCTAATGCCACAATTCCTCACCTCTCACAGTCTGACCATCAGAGCTTTGCTGCAGCAGGTGTTGGGAACTCACCTCTCTGCAGCCAGGAGGGCTGAAATTGCTCTGCAAACTGGACTGGGGAATCAGGCAGGGGGGGAAAAGAAAAAAGAAAAAAAAAATATCCAGCCTTAGATGCACAGAGAGATGGAATCTGCTTTTCCTTTTGGATGGAAAGATGTGTGTGCGCACAGGGGAAATCCTGGGATGATGGCAAGGCAAGCATCTTTCCTGTGGCCATCTTTTGGACTAGCACAGAAATGAAACAGCAGTCAGAGCCTTGCTAGATAACCCCCCACCCCCTCCAGCAGGTGAAATGGTTTAGGTTTGTGGGAAAACAGCAGACAGCCTGAGAGGCAGGGTGGTGGGCTTGTTTGCACAGACCAGCTCTCCAGTAAGCTGCACTGAAAGCTGTGTTTGATAGTATCAAAGTGACTAAAATAACTCAGTTTGATGAAGTGCTGCTGAGAAATTATTCTAGTTACGAACTGTGGATCATTTAGTGACTGTTCTCGAAACTTTAGTTCCTGTGAGCAGCTCATTTAATGAAAACATTGGTTTCTAAATATCAGGCTGGCTTCTGCTCCTTCCAGTCATGAGAAGTGATCTGGAAATCAGGCCTCAGGCACCAAATGTTTAAATACAGGATGTTTCAAAAAGCCCTTCACAATGACTTTTAAACAAAGGGTAAGGATGTTCTCTTTTTTTTTTCTTTTTTTCTTTTACTATTAAACCCCAGCATTAATGTGAGTCCACAGGAGCTGCTTAAAAGGAGAGTGTAGTGATGGGAAAGTGGCAGGCAATGAAACCTCACCTGAGAAGGTGCTCACTCTTCCAAACTTTACTGTTCTTGGGCTCCTGGTAGGTGGGGGCAATTCATGGCTCAGCATGTGCGTGCATACCACTCTCTCTTTTATGTGTGTATTAGGTTTCTTTCCTCCTGTGGGAAGAAGGATGTGGGTTTGCCTCAGCCCTGCTGACATTTACCCACCTGGCTGGCTGTAGAGGCTCACACATTCTGCTGGAGGTGTCCTGGGCCTGGCTGTTCTCAAGATAGATGCTGGCCACCGCTTTGTGAGGCTTGGTTTAGAGCTCAGCCCTTGCTGGGGCACATGTGGCTGGGACATCTTGTCTCTGCAGACAGGAAGCAGATAACCAGCTGGTCAGGACAGGACAGCTCTGTATCTGCTTGATTAATGCAGGATATGGCTTTGCCACAGCTTTACCTTCAGATCTTAGCTCTTCAGCTGACTCATGCTTTTATCCTCGGACAGCCTAATTTTCCTCCCAAATATGATTTATTTCACTGGTGGATTTTTTTTTTTTCTTCTCTTCGACTCTCCCAGCCCAAACAAGCTTAGAAGTATCCAATTACTGGCACCAAACACATGAACTTTTGCCCCATTCAGTGATTTCCATTTCCCATTACGTTCAGTTTGACTGGAGCCACATGCTGTCCCAGTTCCTAAGCTGGCTATTTCCTGCTGGAAAAGTTGGGGAGAGACTGCATTGACTGAGAGGGGAATAATATCTGGAGCTCGCTCTGTAACCTCTACTGTGTGTTATTAAGGTTTGTAAAGGCCCTGGAATCTGGGAAGGTGAGACTTGGAGAGGCTTGTTTGCATACAGCACTCAGGGTGCTATGGAGCTGTGGCTGATGATGATGATGGCACAGCAAGAGCTTCACTGTCAGCTGATAGGGTAGAGCTATCTCAGGTTCAGCAACTGGCTTTTGTTCTGTACTCTGCTACAGATTGACCTCCATATGTTTTATTTGAGTTGGGGTAATTGCAGATATAAATTTGAGCATCTGCCCTCTTTTAAAGCTGTCAACTCTTTGTTTCCTGCAACATTTTCACAGCAGCCAGGCACTGCAGAAAATATTCCTTTGACTAATTCAAGATTGGTTTGTTTTGTCTTGTTATAACTGCATTGACCAATAGGGAAGCCTCTAGGAAAAAACAAAACACCCAATTTTACCCTGTTTTTTCCAAGTTGTTCTTTATGTTCCACAACTCTATTCTGTCACCTTTTACATGCTTCCCTCTAAATTGAAAGCTGTTATGCTGCCTTAAATCTCTCTGCCTATGGGAGTCTTTTTTTAGATTGCTGAACAATGTAATTAACCACTTTGGACTTTCCAGGGTTTACTGCATGTATGCACTGAGAAAATCCAAGGCCAGGTATGGCAAGCAGAGCTCCAGCCTAAGGTGTCCTGTTAGCTGACATAATGGTGTTATTCACCCAACAATGCTGCTGTTTAATGGCTTCTCTTTTTACTGCTGCTGTGCAGCAGCCAAGCAACCCTTTTCCCTCTGCCTTTCACAAACAGCAACCATTCATTTGGAAGCTTGAGGCATGTGAGCTTTTAATGTTGAGTGGCCACACTGTATGGAACCCATTCTAGGTACCTTATTGTGGGACTCCAAAGGACCGAGGAACCCACAAATCGCCTTTTAAACACATGGGCCATGCCTGCTGTTCCTAAGAGGAGCTTTTGGATATGACTGGAGTGGCCTTGGTCCTCCTTCTGGTGGCACTGGATGCAGGTGAGCCTAAATTCATCCTGTGCCACTGACCTGAAGGTGAAGTTCTGCACAGTGCTGAGGAGATGCCAAGCTGCAGAGCTTTCCTGCCTTCCTGCACCTCAGAGCTGTGCTTTAATTTGGGATGGGACAGGCTCTGAAGAGTGTGCTGCCCACCTGGGCAGGCAGATAGTGCTTGGAGGAGATGCTGTGCTATCACCACTGAAGAGGGTTTTGCTCACACAGCAAGAAGGCACGACGCTGGCTGTGGCACAGCACCATCTGCAAAAACGTGCTGTGTTACACAGAGGCTTTAGCAGAATCTGGCACAGGGACTGCAAACTGTGTTAAAGAACACATTAAACACATGGTAGTGTGAGAAGGAACCTAGCAGCACTTGCTGAAGGATTTCTGAAATGGTCCACCTAGCTTATGGTTGTAACAAAAACAGGCAGCTATGTCCTGCCAGTTGAACAGAACATGGCTTTGAAGAGAGTGGTGGCATTGCCTGTATGTGAAGTACAGGCTTGCTAGGACTTGTTGAAGTGTTATTTGCCTCTTTGTGGTTTAGCCATGGCCATGAATGAGGGAGCTGAGCTGAGGAGAGCCACAGAGATTAACATTAGGAGCAACTGAGGGAGCTGGGCTTTTTAGTTTGAGGAAGAGGAGGCTGAGGGGAGACCTCATTGCTGTCTACAACTACCTGAAGGGACGTTGTGGAGAGGCTGGAGCTCGTCTCTTCTCACAGGTAATTGGAGAAGGAACAAGGGGGAATGGCCTCAAGCTAAGACTGGGAGGAGGGGTTAAACTGGACATTAGGAAAAAGTTTTTCTTGGAGAGAGTGGTCAGGGAATGAGCTGCCCAGAGAGGTGGTGGAGCTACCAATCCTGGATGCGTTTAAGAATTATTTGGATGTGGTGCTTAGGGATATGGTTTAAGGTGAATCTTTAGAGTAGAGTTATAGGTTGGAGTTGGTGACCCTGAGGGGCTTTTCCAACCTGGATGATTCTGTGATTAAGTAGGGACAAAATCTGAGATGGTGCTGATCTGAGTCATATAGAAACCTCTGGTGATGAACAGTAAAGATGTCTGAAATTACACAGGGTATGGAGGAATCAGCATGAGTATGAGAAAGTGATAATCTAGGCTGGAGAAGCTACCAGATGTAAGCCCAAAGCATTGATGCTGCAAGCACAGCCAGACCTCCGCTTGTGTCTATCCATTAGTAGGGTGAAAGGCATCTTCCCCCTGAACGAGTCTGGAGGGACTGTGCCGTGTCTGAAAGATCCATAACTGCCAGAAGAGGCTCTGGCTTTTAGCTAAGGCAGCTGGTGCCCAGGTGCTGTGTCCTGCTGCTGGTCTTGCAGCTCATACCTGTGGAGACATTTCTGCAGCACCGCCACTGGTTGTGACAAATGTGTGTATCGAGTGCGGCTGACTATCGATTCACACGTTCTATTTTCTGCTTTGGGTGGAAACAGATGGAATTCAGTGTTCTCACAATTACTATTAGCCAAGAATAACAGCACTTAAATCACTGCGGGGGAGGTGGAAAGTTGCAACTACACAAACACACAGCCTGAAAAGCTGGATACTGGAATGTGCCTTGCAAAGAACCACAACTGATGTGTTAGCCAGGCCCCAGCTCAGAACAGGCTGAAGCACTTTCTGGAGTCCAAGTGTGGTGCCCTAGTGACATTATACATGTGGCCTTCTGAAAAAGGGATGATCTGGATTGTTCTGCTAGATTAACCTTATGACGTGACTGATGCCTGTAGGGTAAAACCTCAGGATATTTGCCACCAGAAATAAAGCCAGGGCAAAGTTGGACGTAGCTAATGTTAATGTAAGGATATGGAATTGTACCAAATCATTGCTTGCCTTGCAAAACATTAAGAGGAGTTCTTAAGAAACTAAAATATTAGTCCCTAATTAGAAAATAAGGCAATAACTAGGCATACAAATTGTTTTGAAATAACCAGGTTGTTTCAGATCACAATTGAATAGGGCCTTGAGCAACCAGATCTAGTGGGAGATGTCCCTGCCCATGGCAGTGGGGTGGGAACTACATGATCTTCAAGGTCCCTTCCAGCTCAAACCATTCTATGAATCTATGAATTTAGAGAGGGTGCATTGCATAGCTAATGTTTGAGTACAACAAAATATCCTTCGCTCTGTGAATATTAAGGGTAAATCAAGTGCTTAAGGTTAAGAACTATCTTAATTAAAGATTTAAATTCCAGCTTTATGGTGATTCTTTAGCATCCTGCTAAACTCCCCAGTGATGTGATCACAGGTATTTTAGTCCCATTACCAAGTACAGTCTCTTGGTTTGTTTGATATGGGATTATTAGTTTCATCCTAGGCTTCCTTCTGTCCTTTTCACTGTGCAGTATCTTAACAATTCCACCAAACTGCTAGGTTTGTGCTCACAATGGCCATGTAAAGAGGCATTATGAGCTCTGTCATAGAGCTACTAAATGGACCCAGGCATTTCTGTGTCAAAAGGCACCAGTGTAAGATGGTGATGATGATGATATTCTATTTCAGAGCATTCAGTATTTTATAGTGCTTTATGAGTTTATAGCAAAGATAAATGGAAACGAGACAGCTGGTGTCTGTAGTAAGGCATCCAAAAAAAAATCAGATGACCTGCCAGTGGTCATCCATGAAAGGCTTGCCCTGAAAAATGCTTTCCCTTCTGCAGTGCCAGAGCTGTGTGTGGAAGGGCTGGAGGTTAAGCTGAGATTGCATCTTTGCTCTCCACACTTTTCACTTCAGTTGAGTGCTTCTCAAGGAATTAGTTTGTGAGCTTCAATTTCTCACCCTAACACCCAACAATGTAAAGGCACCTGACAGACATTTAAGGAACTTTCCAGTGCCAGTCTTTACTTACCAGCAGAGAACATTGACTGAAGGCAAATTACAAAGCTCAGAGCCATCAGGATATTTCCATAACCCCACCTATATAAATATATATAAAAATATAACTTTATATATATATTAAAAATACACCACCTCCTCCCTCTGCTTGTAGCTCCAGTTCTAACATCCTTGCATCCTTGTCAGAACAAGCAAGGAAAGACAAAACAGTTGGAGCAGTTCCTACTGAGAAAGCCTTGCTAAGGAGAGAGGTAACAAGCTCGGGGGCTGAGTACACAAGACCTGCAAAAAACGGGGATGCTAAAGTAATCACGAACCTTATAAATGAGACAGAAGAAGAAGAACAATTCTGCTGCTGCCGTTACTGGTTAAATCTACAGAGGAAATTGAAGATTTTTATGATTCTAATAAAATGACTGTTGAACACATTTGAGGGGATGATAGCGAAACATAAAAGGGCAGTGTCTCATCTGTTAATGTTAACCTGGCAATATCATTTATATTGAAATTTGACTTGACTTTCAAGCACCATTTGAAGGGTTATTGCATGTGAAGCTGAATTAAGCGACAGAGCTGAAGTTTGTCCTTTTATAATTTAAAACAAGAACTGTGTTTTTCTTTCTGGAAACTCCACTTTAAA
>VWYK01022544.1:49341-67715 GCA_013399775.1 Semnornis frantzii | reverse complement strand
TGGACTCAATCCCCTGGTCCAGGGCATCGATAAAGATATGGAACAGGACCAGGCCCAGCACTGATCCCTGGGGCACACCACTGGTGCCTGACCTCTTTTATGCAGTTCACAATTTCCCACATTTGGAGAAGAAAGGATAGGATTCTGCAGTAGCATTTGGGCAATGTTGCTGCTGGAGCATAAAGTGTGATCATGGCAAGCAGTAAGCTACATCTGATTTAAAGAATGATTCTGTGCTCACAATAAATGGGCAGGCCTCAATAACTGGAAGTTTTGCTCTGCTTTTGAGTCTCCTAAAACACAAATGGAAGTGACATGAACATATATCAGAAAGATATAACAGGAGTTTGGAAACAAATCAGGAAACATAAACCTGTGGTTCTGGCTTCAGCTATTTTATTTTCCACATAGCATAATGTAGTTGCAGCATATTTTACTCACTTTAAGGCAGGGTTAAGGCAGCTTAGATCAAAATTCTATTAATGTTAACTTAAAAGATACCCACTGAATCTTGAGTAACGTGGGTCAGCCTGGAGAGATTTTTCTTTTCTTTCTCCTTATTCTTTGGAAGTGAAATTAGAGACTAAAGAGCAAACGCAGCGCTTGGCAACGCTGCCTGCATTAAATCAGATTTAGCAGAGTCAGTAATTGTTACACTACAGAGTTAGGAAAAGAGTGTGGAACATCTCTTGCCCAGCATAAAGCAGAGTCTGAGGTGGGGGAACTGTAAACCTCAGCCCTCCTTTTGGAGACTTGCTAGAACACTCCCCAGAAATTGTGGCTGAATATATTTGTATTTGCTTTCATGGATTGGCTATGCAGCTAGGGAGCATTAGTTAAATTGAACCAATATAGATATATCATTTGGTGGTATTGAAGGCAATTTTCTTTAATTAACATAATAAGAGGGAAATTACACATCTTAGTAAGGGCCACTTGTGTCATTTCCCTGTGTACTCAGGTCTTTCCAGCTGATTATTCTCAATCAGCCCAGAAAGCACTATGAGCAAAGCTGTGGAGTGGAGCAGCTTCCCTTCCAGCATCACTCATTTCATACCTGACAATATCTTCAAACATCTGTGCTGAGATCTAGACCACACAAAAGGGGTGGGGGCTTGGGAGTTTTGGGGGGGGGTTGACTGCTTCAAAAAGTTTGTGGTCACTCAGTCATCAGGGAAAGACTTATTCAATGGCTGCCTGTTTTTAGTGGCTGGGAAATTTTCTTTTCCCTTCCCTGCCTTGTGAGTGTAGATGAAAGAAGAACCTAATTACTCTAGGATTAAACTTCTTTATATGAAGGACATTTTGCTGTGGCTTTGAACATTAATATCTCTGGAAAACACAGAGACAACAATTCTCATTTCCTATGCAGGTTCAGATGATGCAATGTGCTGAATGAAAGGATGTAAAACTATAATTATACACATGCAGCATGTCAGAGAGTTAGAGGAATGCTACAATAACTGCTAATTAACTTTTACACAGTGAGTAAAGTTGGTTAGGCATTTGAATCATGAGAAGGTGGAAAACCATGCCTCTTCTGCCCTGGCGAGGCCACAGCCGAATACTGTGTCCAGATCTGGGCCTTCAGATCAAGAGGGATCTCAGGAAACTGCTTGAAAGAATCCAGCAGAGCTGCTGCAGGCAGTGAACATCTCCTGTGAGGCCAGGCTGAAGCAGCTGGGGCTGGGAGCTGGCAGCAGAGGAGCCTGAGGGCTGCCCTCAGTGCTGTGCCCAAGGTGTGCAGGGCAGGGTGGGCAGGACCCAGCCAGGCTCTGCCCAGGGGTGGCCAAGGGCAGCACAAGGGGCACTGGGGGCAAGCTGCAGCAGAGGAGGTGCCATGGGAACTTTGCCTGTGAGGGTGGCAAAGCCCTGGAGCAGGCTGCCCAGAGAGGCTGTGGAGCCTCCTTCTGTGGAGCCTTTCCAAACCCCCCTGGATGTGTTCTGTGTGCCCTGCCCTGGGTGCTGCTGCTCTGGCAGGGAGCTTGGACCAGATCAGCTTTTGAGGTCCTTCCATCCCTGTGATTCTAAACTGTGAAAAACAATGATAGGAGCACTTTTCCCCAATAAATATCACCCAAAACCCAGCTAAAGCTGTATTTGAGGTTTGGGATGTCAGTAACAAGCACTGATGATGTTCTGGGATGCACAAGATTTGACTGTCAAATAATATAGGACAAGTAGTGGCTACAGAGGCATAGCTCTGAGCTTCTGAAAATGTGCTGTCATATATGCACTTCAAAAGTAAATCTAAGGATCTGTCAGCAAAAATGTCTGTTGGCAGTATTGCTTTTCATTTACTATGGAGGCTTTTTTCATTCTCAAGAGAAGATTTCCTTTTTGCTGAGAAAGAAAGTAAACTAAAGAAAAGTAAATTCATTTAAAAAATATTCCAGAAGCTGTAAAGATGGAAGAGTGTTGTTGATACTTTATCACAGAACCCTAGAATGGCTTAGGTTGAGAGGCACTTCAGAGCTCATCCACTCCACCCTCCCCACCATGCCCAGGGACACCTCTCAACTCAACTGCTCAAGGTCTCATCCAGCCTGGCCTGCAACATCCCCAGGCAGCAGGCTGCCACAGCCTCCCTGGGCAGCCTGTGCCAGACTCTCACCACCCTCCTACTGCAGAACTTCTTCCTCAGCTCCAGTCTGACCCTGCTCTGCCTCAGCTCCAAACCGTTCCTCCTTGGCCTGTCTCTAGATGCTCTCAGGTAAAGACCCTCTGCAGCCTTCCTGCAGGATCCCTTCAAGTACTGGCAGGCAGCTCTGAGGTCCCCTCAGAGTCTAAAAAACAAAGTCAGTTTTATTTTCAGTTTCATACTTCTTTCTTTTTTGTTTTTGTGTAGATTAAAACCAAAAACAACAACAAAAAAACCCCAACCCAAACATCTGTCAAACAACTGCAGTAGAAAACAAAGGGAATTCTGACTTATCCATTTTTTATAGGCATGCACAGTGAAGCAGCCAAGATTCACAAGCTTACCACAGCAGGAATCTAGGGCATGCATACCAGCACAAGGAGCTCAACTCTGTCTTTGGCTAAATGTTCTCAGGTAGGTAAGTCTTCATTCCTCAGCTAATGCCAGCCTGGTTACTTTATCTACAGTTAGCTACACAGAGCTTCACCAAAAGCCTAAGGAAGGCACTGCAGGAATGCTGACTGAAGAGAAAAATCTGAGCATCTGCCCTGCAATACAAAGCCAGTCAACACCTGTGAGTCCCACAGCCTGCCTTCTTTTGGAGGAACTCAAGTGAGGGGAAACCAGAGAGTGCTGTCTGTGTCACACAGCACTGAGCAAAATACTGACCCTTGTTTCAAAACAACCTTCCCATGAAATGCCAGACTGACACTTAGGCAAGACTAATTATCCAGGGGAAAGTCCACTTGCACAAAACTACTTTTGCAGCTCAGATTTTCTTGTCTTCAAACTGAACTTTCCAATCTCAAAAATGCTTCCTTTTGAGCCTTCACACGAAGGAATCTGGAGGTCCCTCCCAAGCCCCAGTGATTCTGTGACATCCCTCACTGACAGTGGGATTAGCAACCTTCCCACACTTCCAGCAAATAAATTTTCTTCGTGGCATACAAACACGCAGGATTATCACAGCTTTGCCCTACCCCAAAGCAGCTGTGACAGAAAGCACAACACAGATGTGTCAAGCACATCACTTCAGCTCCTGTGACTCTGAGGTATGATGTTTATGCTGCAGTTCACAAGCCTTTGAGCCAAACCTTTCTGTTGTTCATTACCTGCCTCTCCGTTCTTCCCAGTACCTGCGCCAGACCGCGGCGTTCGAGGGGAGATGTTATTTGCTTTCTATAATAACTGATAGCAACAGCCCCTCCAGGTTGCATCTTGAGAAAGAGATTTTAGAAAGAACAAATAAATGCCACTTTCTGCTCCATTAATTAGCATTTCTTTAGCAATGTCCACAGGCAAGGTCGCAGGGAGTTGAACAGAAGCCGCTTCTGTAAACTTGTGCAAATGCAGCACCGCTGCCTCCCCCAGCACATCAAACCCAGGATGCTTTTTGCCTGGGATTTTCGAATGTGTAATCACCCACAAAAAGAGCTTCTCCGGCTTTGATTCTCCATTTGGGTTACCTGCAATTGCTTGCAACTACTTAGATGCAAATAAGCAGCGTTTCCTTTCAAGATCAAAGATGTATGGGCTGCCAGACTTTATCTCTGGCAATCACAACGCTGCGTGCCCCAGCCTCACGCTCCCTGTCGCTACATTCAGAGTCCCCCGTTCACTGTGTTAAACAGAAAGTAGGTCATTGCCACACGGTAAGTGAATGAGCAGAACAGTATGAGAAATCTATAATTCTCTCTCGAGGGTTCAACGAGGGAAGTAGAGAAAGAGATTGGATTAATTCTACTGAAGCGGTGCAGTTGGTCATTATTCTTTAGGTGGATCAATAAGGAATTGAGTGGAGGCTGTTCCAAAAGGCAGGGTTACTTTGAGAAGCAGGGAGCTAGTTTGGTGCTGTGCTCAGACTGCAATAGTGACACTTGTCAGATTTATCCTTTATACCTCACATCCCCACAGAAATCCTCAGCGCTGCGGTGTGCTGCTGGGATCATCCTGGGTGCTTTTACTTGGAGGTAGGATAACACAGCTGGACCTATTTGGAGCAATTCTTTAATGATCAACCATTCCTTAATGTAAAATCTGAAAAAGAGGACAATTTAGATATAATTATCCCTAGCTATCTTGGCTGCTTTAAAAATTCATTTACTGTCTAATCTGAGAACATCAGAATATGAGAGGATCAGACCTTCAGATATTCAGATGCCACCTTATTGTTCTTAGCAAAGTAGTTACTGCTCAGGCTTTTTCCTCTTTCAATTATGCAACTTGCTTACTTAGCACTAGATGTCCCAGATGTATGAAATCTCAGCTATCCCTTGGGAATATGGCTCATGGTGCTGTCAATGTCTGATGATCACAGAATGGCTCAGGCTGGAAGAGACCTCAGAGATCATCTACTCCAACCTCCTCACCATGGGCACTGACACCTCTCACCTAGACCCAGCTGCTCAAGACCTCATCCAGCCTGGCCTTCAACACCCACAGCCTCCCTGGGCAACCTATTCCAGACTCTCAGCACTCTCCTATTGAAGAACTTCTTCCTCAGCTCCAGTCTAACCATGCCCTGCCTCAGCTCCAAACCATTCCCCCTTGGCCTGTCTCTAGACACCCTCAGCACAAGTCCCTCTGCAGCCTTCCTGCAGGATCCCTTCAGGCATTGGAAGGCAGCTCTGAGGTCCCCCTGAGGTCTTCTCCAGGCAGCCCCCTCAGCCTGTCCTCACAGTAGAGGTGCTGCAGCCCTTGGATCATCTTTGTGGCCTCCTCTGGACTTGCTGCAACAGCTGTGTCCTTCTTCTGGGGACACAAGAACTGAAGGCAGCATCCAAGGTGGGGTCTCAAAAGAGCAAAGGTGAGGAAATCTGATTCTGTAATGAGATCTGGTCCTGCAGAGAGCTTCTGGAAATGTTAAATTCTTTCTTCTAAGCAGTAGGAATTTTGCTGGTGTAAACTGTTACTGAAATCAGAAGAAATACTTCAATGGCCCCACACTAATTTAAATTAGCTAATATTTTGCCACCACTTTCATGATTTCAGAAGGAGTTGCAGCCTTTCAACACCACATTGCAGGATGAGACCCTGAGGAATACAAGTTAAAAATCCCCTTACAACCTCTATGATAGGGCCTATGTGCTCAGAATGTATATTGAAGGAAGTGTTTAGAGCTGCATAATGTATGCTGCTCGAATGTCCTTCCTCCTTCTGACATTCAATGCCTCAACTCATTGCAGAATTCTTCCTGCTGTAGCTAACTTTGCTGTTTATTCCCCACTGTAATGACAGCAGTGCAGTCAGACCAAAGCAGGCTGCTTAGATGCATTCCCAGTACTTGAGAATGGAACAAGGATGTCCAGAAGCAAAGGAGGACTGCAAGAAAGATATGGAGGGCACTGGAAAGTCAGCTTTTTGAAGGGAATGTGTAAGGAGATTATTGTAATCATCTTTATATGAAGATAAAACACTTGACCTTTATCTTCACTGCAGCATTTAAAGGATGGGTGAAGTGTTTTGGTTTTCAGTTCAAAATAGAAGAAATAGAAACAGGAGGGGAAAAAGCACCTGTTTGCAGTGGTACTGTATCAGCAAAGTGAAATCTATTTCCTCATGTGACGCTTAGCAGACATTGCTGCTCAGTAAATGCCAGTCAAAGGGGGGAAAAGAGTGGCTAAAAATCCTTTCTTCTGCCATTTGTTAGGATTTCAGCCTCTTTTCTTTTGAGAGGTCATCACTTTATTGCATCTCCAGCTACTATAGATTTCAGGATGGGCAGGAGCTGGATGCACATGAAAGAACAAATGATTAAGCAAATGAAAGAAACCCTCATTTTCAGTTTTCTTCTTTGAGATTACTATGAAATGAGATTTTTCTTCCTAAGAAAACAAACACAACAGATGAAATTACAGCAATGCTGACATGGTGACAAGAAAATGCAAGGTCATAATTCTTTGATCATAGAATCACAGAAACATAGAATGGGAAGGTTGGAAGGGACCTCAAAGCTCATCCAGTTCCAACTCCCTGCCATAGGCAGGGACACCTCCCACTAGTGCAGGTCACTCAAGGACTCCTCCAACCTGGCCTTGAACACCTCCAGGGAGGTTGGGGAGCACAGAAGCACCCAGTGAGATCGAGATCCCATTCTGTGCTTCTGTGCTCCACATCCTCCCTGGGCAACCTGTGCCAGTGTCTCACCACCCTCACTGCAAACAACTTCCTCCTAACATCCACTTTCAATCTCCCCTCTGCCACTTCAAACCCATTGCCCCTTGTCCTGGCATTGCAAGACCTTGCCAACAGTCCCTCCCCAGCCCTCCTGTAGCCCCTTCAGATACTGGATCATGCCCCTCTGAGTCACAAAATGTAAAGAACCATCTCACAGTGTATTACCTAAGGCCCTTGGACCTGCTAATATGCACCTAAACAGGGAAATAATTTCATGTGACTAAGCCTGGCATCCTTAACCTTGAGAAGCCGTGGAAACCTTTGGGGGATGGAAACCCAGATGCAGGAGGCAGCAGATCTGAATACAGGAATTAACCTGAATTGAGTGTATACTAGTTATGGAGAAACAGATACTAAGTTTACTCCTGCTGGAAATGATAGCTTAGTTTCATCTTGTGGGTATTATTGCACAAGAGGAATGGAAGCAGATGAAAACAATAGATGGAATTTGTAACCCAAAATCTTTTAAAGTACAGAAAGTCCAGTAATAGCTGGCTGAGGGAAGGTGACACAACTGCTCACTGCGTCTGCATTAAAAGAACAGGGAGTGCACACATGCAAACCCCTGACAAGCCAGAGCAGTCAGGCAAGTGGCTAACTGTGGGGCTGGCACTAGGATTCTCAAGCAAGGTACATCACTGTCTGCAATGCTGTCTTCACACCTCAGTGACCAAATGATTTAAAGGCCTGAATCCTACTGTCCATTCCCTTGATCTCCTGGAAATCCCAGCTGAGCACTGAAATCCAGGTCCCATTAACGTCAGACATGAACCACTCAATTTGATTTCAACAGGATTTCACCTGAGACATCTACCTTTACCCACTCCAGAATGGGCATTCTCTAGGAGCTTCTTTCTTCAGCCACCTAAGAGTTCATTTAGAGCTAGACTGAGCTGTAAGAGATCAGCTTGACTCCAATCCATCTTAAGGTGAAGAATCTCTAAGGAAAACGATCACATGGTGACAACAAGGCATGAATAAGATAGCCCCAATAAGAAATCACCAATTCGTGCAAGAAGAGCGTGTTTGTTATCCTTACAACGGGCAGAAAGCAGTATTGCTGAGCTGTGCTGCCACCCTGTGTCGCTCCGCCTCACCGTTTCAGTTGCTAACACATGGAGTATTTCCCGGCCAGCTCAACCCCCATTGTCCCCTGTCCCCTTCCTGCACACTGAGCTTTGCCCACAGAAAACATCCCACGCCACATTTCCATGCAGTTGGACATATCAGCCTGGTTCCAAACACGTGCAAAGCTTTCATCACAGCAAAGTCAAACTGATGGTTATTTCCCGCTAGGGACAGCCAGTGCTGCATGCTAACTGTCAAATGGGTTATGTCCTGATTTAATTGGAAACCACAATTAGAAATGATGGAGAATTTTTTCAGTAAGTATATTCCAAGGCATTGCTTAATCATAGTTACAGTTCATGATGGGGAAAGATTTTAATTGGATTTCACTCATCCAGGCTGTGGACAAAAAGCTGCCCATTTTCATGTGAAGTCCTTCAGGCAAGAAGAAATTGATCCTGAATCATGGCCTTTAACCACAACTACAATTAATAACTACATAGTTTACCTACATACATACATATATATATATTTAGTTGTAAACTAGAAATTTTAGTTCTGTATATATCTGGAAGTGCTTGAAAGAGGCCTGGGAACCTGGCAGTTGCCTCTTATGACAATGAGTGTTGCCCTCTGTTGAGGGGTGCAATGGGCAGAAACATTCATTCCTTTCAACCACAATCATAGAACCTTAGAATGGCTCAGGGTGGAAGGGACCTCAGCTCCTCCAACCTCCCCACCATGCCCAGGGACCCCTCTCAGCTACACTCAGCTGCTCAAGGTCTCATCCAACCTGGCCTGCAACCCCCCCAGGCAGGAGGCAGCCACAGCCTCCCTGGGCAGCCTGTGCCAGACTCTCACCATCCTCCTGCTGAAGAACTTCTTCCTCAGCTCCAGTCTATCCCTGCTCTGCCTCAGCTCCAAACCATTGCCCCTTGGCCTGTCTCTAGACACCCTGATGAAAAGCTCCTCTGCAGCTTTCCTGTAGGATCCCTTCAGACACTAGCAGGCAGCTCTGAGGTCCCCCCAGAGTCTTCACTATAACCACATCAGTGCCACCCTGCAGCTTGTCTTAGGGAGATGTTTCTGTGGCAGTATGAGAACCACACTGTTTTTTTACCTCAGCCCTTGCTCCACAGAAGTGATCAGGTACAACAGGGAGCACTCACCCTCTGGAGATCAGTGACCAACAGCTAGCTCTGGCTCTCAGATTCCAGATCCTTTACTGCACCTTGTGAGTGGTGTGAAACACTTCAAGTTACCAAAATCCCCCCTGCAGCAATTCCTCCTGCTCTGCTCCACAGACTGTAGAGAAGCCAGACTAGAGGTTGCTGAACATGATGCACTCTGTCAGAAGCCATCACAGGAAAATCTGTTATTGGCCTAAATGCTAAAGCTCTCTGGAAGATGACTCAGAGGTTTCTGGAGCTATAAACTTGCAGACTGCAACTTTCCTGGAACAAATCACGGCAGTGTCACTTTCCAATACTGTTTCTTGGGCAACCACTCTGCCATGCTCCTCAATCTCACTTTCCCAAGGCACAGCCCCATCTGACCTGCTCTGCTGCCCCTTATCCTGCCCAACTTTAACTCCCCCATTGGTACTACAAGTCTCCACCTCCTTTGCACTCCATAGTTTTCCTTCTGCTTTCTCTACAGTCACAAAAGGTGTGGAGGATGGGAGCCTGTACTGGGTGTGAAGACAGCAAAATGTGCCATTGGAGGAATGCACTGAGCCTGAGGCTGGTTATGGAGCATTCTTTTGCTATTTCCAAAGTCAGTAAGCTACAGCAGGATTCCCCAAATCCCTAAAGCAAGGTTAAATGGATCATTTAGGAGAAAACTTTTAAATATGCATGGCATACAGTGGCACTTTGGAAGCAGTTGGTATTTTTATTTTTCAAATATGTGTGAATTCGACCAGGGCTCCCTAAGGCCTAAATTTTAAGGCTCAGTTGAATTTTAATTGCTTACTAACAATGTTATGTAATTCTCCAATTAATCTTCTCTGAAAACAGGCTTACCCATGAGATACTAATCCAAAGCCTATTGGTGTAAAATTGTTACTTTTTAAACCCAAAACATATTTGATTTCCTAGTTGGAGCTAATATCTTCTGGTTTGAACAACATGTTAAGCAGGGTCAGAAAATGATAAATGCAGCCCTTCTTGTGATGCAACTGCACCAAACCTCCCTCTGAAAGCTGCTCATGTACCAGAAGGTGGCTTGGGGCCAACAGCAGGACAGCAGAACCCAGCATTCAGAACTGGATGTGCTCTCTGCACATTTGGTATTTAAGTACTTTGTATGTGAATGTGCACACTTGATACATGAACAGCACACAGGTAAATGCTTTATCTGAGCCTGACATGGCAATCAGCAGGCAAAGTGTGTTGAGTGAGCTCTGTTATCAACAGATAAACCACTGGGAGAAAACCATCTTTGTCAGTGGCATGGGCAATGGCATCAAGTGCACCTCAGCAAGGCTGCCAACGACACCCAGCTGTGCACTGCACTGGAGGTGCTTGAGGGAAGGGATCCATCCAGAAGGACCTTGGAAGGCTTGAGAAGTGGGCAAGTGCCAACTGCATGAGGTTCAGCAAGTCACAGTGCAGGGTCCTGCAGCTGGGTTGGGGCAATCCCAGGCACAAATCCAGGCTTGAGGATGGCTCAAGAGACTGGGGAGTGTTGACAGCTCACCATGAGCTGGCAGTGCCCTCATGCAGCCCAGAGGGCAACAGCTCTGTGTCCTTTTTATGATGGGGACACCAGAAACTGGACACAGTACTGGGGGTGGAAAATCTTTGTCCAGAAAATCATCTACATTAAATACTTCTGAAAATGACCTTGTTTTGAAATCCATAATGAAGGATTAAGATAAGCACACATCTCAATTTCAAACCTCTACAAACACACCTGCATAACTGCCAATAGTGTGCCAGCTGTACAGGAACTGCAGGGGAAGCTTCCCCATGCATGCCAACAGAAAGGTGCTGCATGATTCTGAAAATCCATCTTGTTCTGCACTCCCATTGACTAATTAATTGTATTAGCTTATCTATAAAACAGAGAAAAGTAGCAATCTTGACTGCTTATTTCCTTGAGAAGCTGTGAAACAGAGACTTGCTGACTGAAGGAGAGCTTACAGTGATGCAGAAGTCACTATTAAGCTTAGCAAGGCCAGCGTTTCTTTTTGTAAGTCAGTGGCAGAGTCAAAAGATTCCTGAAATCCTGACACAGAGTCTTCAGTTTAATAACTTCTAAAGCCATCAAAAATAATCACTTGATTCTTTCTCCTATCATTGGTGCAGGCAGCCATCCAACACCAAGCTTCTGTAGTAGGTTGCCTTCAATTATTAAGCAGTAAAAGGTGGCAGGTCTTTATCAGGAACAGAGATGAAAGAGAATAGTTTGCTTTAATACAAGAAGGGAGAGACATGTTGCTGAACATAATGAACTGTATACTATGTGGAGTACATCATAATGGGCTCTTTATTTGGGTTACATGTGGAAGATGAAACAAATATGTTCATACATTCCAAAGACATCTTTTCAAAACTTCAAACCATCACATTTCATTCACTTTGGATAATATTTTACATCTGACAAGGCATGAGATCATTCAGCAGATTAGGTCACATTGCCTGTTTGAAGACTTTATGTATTATTCAAAGGAAAGAGACTTGCATGTCCTGAAAACTAAGTAAAAGTAAAATCTGTGTGATAAAAACCCGGGCGCAGTTCCGCAGCCTTCCTCAGGTAAATCTCCTGCAGCTGCTGCAGGCATGAGAGCTGCTCACAGCTGGGCCAGCACACAGGGGTCACACAAGCTGCAGCTGCCCCTCAGCAGCCCCTTCTGTGAGGGCACAGTGGTGCTGACAGTACTTGTGCACCTCCCCTTCCAGACAGCTCTCACTAGAGCTACAGATTGGTAGAAAGCACCACAAAGAGCAAAACCCATGGGGCAACACCTCACTAGTGCTGGCTTCATGAAATGCTGCTCACTGCAGTCTCTAACGGCAGCACACAGGACCTGAAAGCCCTGGGATGGCTCAGGTTGGAAGGGGCCTTTAAAGATCATCTGCTCCACCCTCCCCACCATGCCCAGGGACACCTCTCAACTAGACTCAGCTGCTCAAGGTCTCATCCAGCCTGGCCTGCAACACCCCCAGGCAGGAGGCAGCCACAGCCTCCCTTGGCAGCCTGTGCCAGACTCTCACCACTCTCCTACTGCAGAACTTCTTCCTCAGCTCCAGTCTAACCCTGCTCTGCCTCAGCTTCAAACCATTCCCCCTTGGCCTGTCTCTAGACACCCTCAGCACAAGTCCCTCTGCAGCCTTCCTGTAGGATCCCTTCAGCTATTGGAAGGCAGCTCTGAGGGCCCCCTGGAGCCTTCTCCTCTCCAGGCTGCACACCCCCAGCTCCCTCACAGCAGAGCTGCTGCAGCCCTTGGATCATCTTTGTGGCCTCCTCTGCACTCACTCCAGAATCTCTGTGCCCTTCTGATGCTGGTGACACCATAACCAGAGGCAGCATTGGAGGGGAGGTCTCAGCAGGGCAGAGTCAAAGGGCAGAATCCCCTCTCCTGCCCTGCTGCCCACACTGCTCTGGCTGCAGCACAGGATAGGATATGTGAGTTAGCAGGAAGTGTTTGACCCATGAGACTTGAACTGCAAACAAGGCTGTTGAGCACATGACAAATTTACACTCCATCTTCAACACTTCTGAACTGTTTTGACTCTGAAAGTTCAGAAGAATGACTCACATTTTACAGATTAGCTTCAATGGTGCAAGATGATGGCACAAAATAAAGACACTGAACAAGACTTACAGTGTCTAGGATGTGATTACAGGAGTTGGCCAACTGCAGCACCACATAAAGAGCAGAAGATGCAGATGGCTTCTGCTTACCATTTGTTTGTAATAAAAGAGTGTAAGCAGAGTTGCATTTTAAACAGCTGTCTAACAGCCAGTCCAAAATCTAAAACCAAGCACAACTGAAAATATAGCACTGATTTGCTCAGCAGCAGTCAGTGAACTGCAGAATGTTTTGATTACTTTAACTTGATAGCATTTGTACATCTTGGGTTTCTAAGAAAATTAGACTTGCAGCTCATGCTTTTCCTGTCTGTCACTGAGCTCCCCTCTCCTCCACCAACTGACTAATTGCAATGGAACCTGAGGAGAGAGGACATCTCAGGGATATTAAATTCCATCTTTTCTTGAAAGAGACAGATGAGCAGCAGAAAAACTTAAGTGCCCAAATGAGGGACAATCAGGAAGAGCTCATCCATTTTATGTTCAGTTTGCTAAGCAATCTGTCCATGCATCACTCTAAATCAGCCACAGCAAATGATTTTACACTGCTAGTGTAGGCAATGCAAAATCACAGCAGGCATCAGAGGTTCCTGAGGGCATCACAGTATGGGGACAGACAACAGGGAACTGCTTTGCTTCAACATAATGGATGCAGCCAGCAAGAAACAATATTTGGTTATAGCTGTTGGTCATGGGACAACTTGTCTAAACATCTACAGCTTCCCATAACAATCCTCCAATACTTAATGTAGTCACAGATGCATGTGACATTATTACTGCCACTGCTACTTCAGCATGTCAGAATCCATCCAGCTAAGCGTTCAGACAAGGATAGGTGAAGATTAGTAAAGAATTGCTCCTCTGGCTATCAGAGTATAGATCCTGGCTGCACCATTACCTGATGGTTCAGATCACATCATGAACTCAGCCTCTCTTTTGGTGGCCTGAAACAAAAAACTGCTAAGATTATGGAGAGAGTTTGCTCAAAGGCCTCTTCTAAAAATCAATTGGAAGAAGACTTTGCTGAGTTAGGCTGCCAGCACCTTACACAAACACAGAATCATAGACAGTATGACAGTCCTGGGACTTCAAACCTCAGATATCTTCAAGGCCCTTTTCCCACACACAGAGCAATACTGCAGTTTTCTATTGTAAAATACTACCCTAATAAGCTCCATTACAGCTCTCTCTCTACTCCAAGTAATTTAAACTAAAATTCCCATCCTCTCATCTATGTCTAAGGGCTACATAAACACCAGAAGAGAACAAGGGACAACTGTGGACTTTAATTTGCATTAATCTTCTCTGGTTTTTCAGTTAAGGATTCTTGGTTTTTAATTTATTTTTTTTTTCCCCATAGGATACTCTCCCAGCCTGATACATTTTTTTGTTTAAAAAAAACCTACGAGAAATTGGAAGGTTAAATATTTTGTCTTCTTTCCATTTCTTCCCTCAAAATAAAGAGATGAGATAACAAGAAAAAATTCTTTCCAGCATGTGGCAGCTAAAATGTAAACATATGCAGAGTGATTTTCCAGCTACTCTGGACTGCATCAGACATGGCCTAGGTCCCACCTCTTCTCAAAATGTATTCCACTTGTCCTAACCCAAGGCATGCATCTGATGTTTTCTTCCATTACTGCAGCTCCACAGGATCCAGCATGTGGTCTGGCAGATATGGGCAGTGAGCTCATTGAAATGAAACCTTGGATTCTGATGTCCACAAGTCTCTTATGCAGACATCACTCTTCCCACACACAAACAACCCTTTGGCCTGAATCTGTGCTAGATGTGTATCTGGTACTAGCAGGGTTCAATGATGTTTGAGACAGCTGAAACTGGGTTATGCTTGTGTCCTGCTCTTGCCAGATCCTCTCTCAGGAAGGTGATGAGTGGTGATCACAGGGACCTTGGCAGGGCTGGCATCTGGTTCATTCTACTCAACTCCCCACACTGCTCTCATGAGCTCCCCTCACAATGTCCTTACTTGGGGCCTTCAGACAAGAACTGACAGGCTGACAGCCTCTTTATGTTGTCCACTGACAAAGCATGACCTCTGCCTTACCAAGTGTATCCCCTTTGAATTGCTTTCAGTAGCCCTTGCTTGTAGCCTTTCTTTAACTTTTGCTGACTTTCACAGGGTATTTTACTTTGCTTCTGTCAACATTCAATACAGTGCTGGGCAGAAGATCACTGTTCTTTCCCCTGGGAGGGTGAAGGAGTCACAAAGGAAATGAGTAGTTGCTAAATTTAGCCCAAGAAAAACCTAGAGGAAAGGTGCAGGCTCAGCCTATGCTCTGTGCAAGGAGAAATGTTATGATCCAAGCATGCTTGGTAGGGCACAAGATAGAGAACAGTTTTCCAGCTGTAACAAGCATCTAGAGAGTTTAACTCAGTAAAATTCGAGCCTGTTGTCTGTGAAGATAAGAAAAGGTGTGCATGACGAGTGGGAGGAACCAACTTCTGCTGCAGAGGATAATGAGTGAAACTGCTTGTTAAACACAAAATAGGTTTAGTGGTACTTAAAAGACAGATCCTCTGTGACCACAGGACTCTTTACCCACAAAATTTACACAAACTTCTGAGTGACTGAAAACAAAATTATTGATGGAAAATAACAGTTAGTAGATGTATCTCTCTAGTCAGACTGAGGATTACACTGTCATTTCATGTTCATCAATGGAAAAGCTCCTTGAAGCAACTGCAGAAACACAGAATTTGTCACTAAGTAATTGAAAGCAAGACCTGGTCAAGGTAATTCAAATGGGTTTGTGTGATTTATCAACCTGACCAAGATAATTTTATACCTGTTACTCTTTTGCATGGCAGTGAGGGTTTTCTGAATTATCCTTGAGAGGCAAAAGTCTTGTTTGCAGAATTACAGATTCACAAACTGCATTGGCTTGGAAGAGACCCTGAAAGGTCATCTTGTCTAACTCCACTACAGTCAGCAGGGACACCTGCAACCAGATCAGGCTGCCCAGGACCATACTGAGTCTAATCTTGGATGTCTCCAGGGATGGGGCCTCAACCACATCCCTGGGTAGCCTATTCCAGTATTTTACCACTCTCACAGTAAAGAACTCCTTCCTTATGTCTACCTAACTCTACATTGACTCCTCTCACACTACCAGGGCAGCAGCAAGTTCACACAGCAAGCAAATGAAGAAAAAGTACTGTAACAGATCACTTTCTGTTCTGTTTCCCAGAAGAAAATCTCTGACGTTCAGAATACATCAAAGACAGCAGCAGGAGAAAGAAAACAACATTTTGAAGTTGTCCAAGGGGCAGTATAAAAGATTTCCATGTTTGTGATGAAATTTCAGTCGAGGAATGATGTCTGATGTGTTTTGAAACTGTGCCCACTTCGATGGGTGAGGTTGTGAAAGGCTGCCTGTCAAATGCTATGTCAGTGATACGGAAACAGCCAGCCAGTAAATCATCCTTCCAACATAAACATCAGTGAAAAACAAATAAATGTCTGCGGCAGAATGCCAGCCTGGTGGCCCATTAAGATGAATGTTATAAACCATGAAGCAAACTAAATGCTGGTGACAAGAAATCTGTAAAAAGAGACATCAGCTTATAGTCACATTAGGCACCTGGAAGTAAAACCAAGAATCACACAGAATGTTAGGGGTTGGAAGCGACCTCGAAGGATCAGCTACTCCTATCAAAGTGGTGTGATTTGAACCTCACCTGCAACAAATACAGGACAAAATGTCAAAACCAACGAGAGGTGAAATGGAAGGAGGCTGGGAGGAAATCAGGATCCTGGACACAGAGAGCAACCCAACTGCGTTCACTTGCACACCGCATCTAAGTGTTACATAGAAGTTAACGGATCCTGTCACTAGCCCTAAAAAGAGATGAGGAAGGTAGGGAATTAGGATAGATGAGAGGGCATATAGGCTGCTGTACAGCATCCAGACTTTTAACTACAGCATGCTATTGGCTTTTTTACTTAATTTAAAACTTAATGAAATGGTAAAATTACATAGCAAATACAGATGAGAAAAGCATAGGAAATGAACGGCACTGGAGCGCTCGGGAGCCCTGCAGCTGGCAGGGAAATGGAGGGCAGGGTGTGGAGGGGAGGAGGGCTTCAAAAGGGTAATAAAATCCCCAACATGACTGATCACAGGCATCAGTAGGAGGCAAACAACTGCATGCCAGACACGGAAGCAGAGGAGGTCAGAGACAGCAAAGACAAAAATTCCCAGGATACTTTAAATTCCAATTGTCTCAGTTAACATCACAGCCACAGAACTAAAGCTGAGCAGTGTGGAATGTGCCAAGCACCTGTTCTGTGCCCTGGTTTTGTTTAAAGCTCCACATAGTCTCCTCTTGTGGCATCAGGCCCCTTATATCTATATAGATAACCAGGCCCTTACATCCAGAAGCCAGGGAACTGTCATTTGGTGGCCACACTTTGCAGATACTGGTTGGACAGGAAACCTCCTCAATGTGTGGTACGAAATCTGTTACCAACTTCCATCGAATCAGAGAATCAGCCAGGCTGGGAGAGACCTCCAAGCTCACCCAGCCCAACCTAGCACCCAGCCCCAGCCAATCAATCAGACCATGACACTAAGTGCCCCAGCCAGGCTTTGCTTCAACACCTCCAGGCATGGGGACTCCAGCACCTCCCTGGGCAGCCCATTCCAATGCCAATCACTCTCTCTGCCAACAATTCCTCCTAACATCCAGCCTAGACCTGCCCTGGCACAGCTTGAGGCTGTATCCCCTCCCTCTGTTGCTGGGTGCCTGGCAGAAGAGCCCAGCTCCAGCTGGCTACAACCTCCCTTCAGGTAGCTGCAGAGAGCAATGAGGTCTGCCCTGAGCCTCCTCTTCTGCAGGCTGCACACCCCCAGCTCCCTCAGCCTCTCCTCACAGGGCTGTGCTCCAGGCCCCTCCCCAGCCTTGCTGCCCTTCTCTGGGCACCTTCCAGCACCTCAACATCTCTCTTGAATGGAGGGGCCCAGAACTGAAATGATTTCTATCTAGAAATCTTACTACTTTGCAAAAGGGAAGGAACAGAAGCACAGGCACTGCCCAGCACTTCCCTGGTGTGCAGAAGGAATCCAGTGCGGCCTCACCGAGCTCCCTGCTAGACACTGAACATCTGAGCCTCTCCTCGCGTATCTGACCCGAGCAGCCCCTGCACGGAAGGCTGTGTGCAGCAGATAAAGGCCCTGCACACACAGACACAGCCTCACGACTTGCTTTAGTTTCCCACTCGCTCCTGTTCACTTTGCTCATTTCCTCACAAAATCTTTGCATTAAAATACCAGGACGCATTGTCAAGACCCAAGCAAGGCGAGGTACTGCCCTTGGAACGCTCTACTCGAAGGTCGCTGCCTTTACCACAACGCAGCCTTTGGTTTCCCAGCGACGTTCCTGAAGAGTCAAAGGCACTTCCAAGAGCCTTCCCTCACCAGAGTCAATCCTCCCCAGGAAAGCTCAAGTTTTCCCGTTGTGTTCCTCCTCTACCACCCCTCAACGCCCGTCCGTCCCCAGCGCTTTTCCCCGGCCGGGGTCAAGCCCTCGCAGCCGCCAAACGTGCTCTCGGAGCTCGGCCGCAGCCCGGGACAAGCCCACCACCGCTCCCGGGGCCGCGGCGGCGTGGGGCGGGCTGCAGCCAGGCGCAGCCTCCCAGGCGGGGCCTGCC
>VWYK01022544.1:0-48923 GCA_013399775.1 Semnornis frantzii | reverse complement strand
CGCCGTCCCTCAGAGCGGGGATGAAGGATGAGGGCTCGCTCGCTGCCGCGGCGGCCGGCGGGAGCCGGGGTCTGGGCGGTTGCTCCTCGCCTGCCCTGTCCGCCGCCGTCCCTCAGAGCAGGGATGAAGGGTGAGGGCTCTCTGGCTGCCGCGGCGGGCGCCTGTCTGTTCTGATGGGGAGTGTTGTTTCAGGTGTTTGGATCGCAAGTCATGGAGGGGGAAGAGCCTTTCCGCTAGTGAGCGAGCGCTGCAGTACAGGGTGGGCGAGCAAATCCACGGCTTCACTGTGCAGCAGGTGAGCGTCGCCTACGTTAGCCCAGCGCCGGCCCTGGCTGGAAAGACCTCATTGAGGCCAAGACTCTGCACAGGAAGTATTCGTATGGGTGCCTTGGGTTGTCACTTAAGTAGCACAGTAGTGACTTGTAGTTAACCTTCTACAACCCAGTTCTCTAGGTAACACTAATGTGTTTCTACAGGAAGTTAACTCTTGTAGAGGCAATAAGGTGGTTGGGAGTTTTGCTATCTGCTGCAGGTGTTGGGCATTCAGTGTGGTCTTCTAAGTCCTGACAAGACTGAACTTCACTGGCTGCTCTTTGTGCAATTGATACAGCTGCAATCCTTGATTTCACTTTTGCTGCCCGAACTACTGCTGTTTCAATATTGTTTTTATGTTGTTTCTAATCAGATTGTTCTGGTTGTAGTATCTATACCAGAAGGCTTCACTGCTTGGGTTGAAGTGTGTTTGAGTTGTTATTTTTTATTTGCATGCTGAATTCACACATACACCAAAACCACAGGAACAAAAGGTTTACTTAATGCTGTATATAGCAATATTGGATACAGGATCAACAAATGATCATTGCTGTATCATCCATGATTTATTTGATTTGGTTACAGTCACACTGTAATGGAGGTATTTTCTTCCAATCCAGGTGACAGCTATTCCTGAGCTGTTCCTGACTGCAGTGAGGCTTAGTCATGACACTACAGGAGCCAGGTATTTACATGTGGCTCGGGAGGACTCCAATAATCTGTTCAGGTAAGCCACTGATACATGGATAGCACATTGCATCTCAGTGTCCCTTTGTGGTCTCTAAATTGAAATCCAGCTTCACAATGATTTTTTCCAAGGTAACAAAGAGGACAGTAGATGTTAGAGGTGTCTAGGTTGGAGCACATGTCATGTCTCCTGTTCAGTCTGCTACTCAAAACAGAGTTAGCCCTTAATTCAGCTGCAGTTGCTCAGATGCTTTTCAAGGCGGGCCTTGAAAACTTCCAAGGACAGAGATTATGCAGCCTCTTTGGGCAAGGCTCCCAGTGTTTGACTGTGCACATGGGGTATTTTTTTCTTTAATGTCAAATTGCAGCCTCCCTTGCTTCAGTTTCTGAGCATTGCCTTTTGTCTTCTGTTATGTATATCTGTGCAAAGACCCTGCCTTCACCATAACCTCCTTGTAGATGTTGGAAGGCAGCTATTGAGTCCCCTTGTGCCCTTCCTTCTCCGGGCTACAGGAGCTGAGTTTTCTCAGTTGCTTTTTGCAGGTCATGGCTCTCCACTAAACTACTTTCGATTTATTAGCCCCTCTTTTCAATCAGTGAGCTGAAAACTGGACTTCTGCTAAACTGCCTTGTAGTTGTGAGTTGTAATCCTTTCCAGAAAGTGTTTTGGTTTTGTTTTCTGAGCCTTGTGGGTAAAAAGAAATACGTTCAGTTGTGTGCTGCAAACTTCTGTACAACCTCCAGAAATAACAGTGCAGAGGTTGTACACCCTCTGGAAAAGGTGGCTGAGCACTTGAGAGGCTTAAGGACTCAGAGAGTCTGTAGCCTGCTGTCTGTGGTGGTAGTTACTGGGCAGAGGTAATGTTCCTGTAAGTGACAGCTGCAGACAGGAGCTGGGTGGCTTTTCATCACACACAGCTGCATTCCTCTGGCTGCTCTCTGTCTTGCAGTATCCAGTTCCGGACCACTCCGATGGACAGCACTGGAGTCCCTCATATCCTCGAGCACACTGTGCTGTGTGGTTCTCAAAAGTACCCCTGCAGACAGCCATTCTTCAAAATGTTGAATAGGTCACTGTCCACTTTCATGAATGCGTTCACAGGTGAGCCCACTGGGACTGTGTGACGTTTTGTTGCAGCTCTCTTAATTTCCTTTTGGAAACCAATTGCTGTGTGTGAGGATAGTGAATGAGAGACTGAAAATGCTGAGAAGGCAAAGCAGCAAAACCTGCATTGTTCATTTGGCAGATCTGAAGTCCCAATAGAACAAAGCATTTAATTACTTAAATAGATGGCAGGAGCCAAGTTTTGATGATGAAATAATAGCAGCATTAAAGTGTGTATTCCTCTGCAAAAATGCCTCTCCACTGAGTGTCTTCACTTCTGGCTGTTTTAGAGAGGAGAGGCTCAAAATAAATGGGGGCAAAATGCATCTCAGACTTGCTAACACTCTGCTCTTCTGATGTTTATTTGTACACAGCCAGTGATTACACACTCTATCCATTTTCCACACAAAATCCCAAGGATTTTCAGAATCTCCTCTCAGTCTACTTGGATGCAGCTTTCTTTCCCTGTTTGCGGCAACTCGATTTCTGGTAAGATGTGGACAGCTCGATGCATGCAAGCCTTAACTGAAGAAAACAAACCCAGCCCTTCAGAGTCCTCATATTTCCTGCTACTGTTTTTTTCAGGCAAGAAGGCTGGAGGTTAGAACATGAGAACCCATCTGATCCTCAGACACCTCTGGTCTTCAAAGGAATTGTTTTTAATGAAATGAAAGGGGCATTTGTAAGTCTTTGTGATTTTATTTATTGTAGAGTGTTCTTGTAAATGGATGTGATTAAATTGACCTCTGCTGTGAGGATTGGCTGAGGGAGCTGGGCTTGTTCAGCCTAGAGAAGACCCTGGGGTGGGGGGCTTAGAGCTGCCTTCCAGTACCTGAAGGGATCCTACAGGAAGGTTCCAGAGAGACTTTTGCTCAGAATGTCCAGAGACAGGCCAAGGGGGAATGGTTCAAAGCTGAGGCAGAGCAGAGTTAGACTGGAGCTGAGGAAGAAGTTCTTCAGTAGAGAGTGGTGAGACTGGAATAAGCTGCCCAGGGAGGCTGTGGCTGCCTCCTGCCTGGGGGTGTTGAAGGTCAGGTTGGATGAGGCCTTGAGTAGCTAAGTCTAATTGAGAGGTGTCCTTGCCCCTGGGGGAGAGGTTGGAGCAGATGAACTCTGAGGTCACTTCCAGCCTGAGCCACTCCAGGTTTCTGTGACAGTGTAGGTAGTCTTACTAAAGTACATTGAACAACAGAACAAAATTGATGTGAGGAGTTCTTGTGTAAGTTAGAGTTCTGAGGTCTTTCTGAACACCTTTGCTTCTAAAAGGTGTTTTGCTGACTTGTACTGAAATGTGTTTTCCTCTTAAGACAGATAACGAGAGGTTATTCATGCAGCACCTGCAGAGTAAAATCCTTCCTGATCACACTTATGGTGTAGTATCTGGTGGAGATCCATTGTGTATTCCTGATCTTACATGGGAGCAGCTGAAAGAGTTCCATGCCACACATTACCATCCAAGCAATTCCAGGTACCTGCAGTTGTTGACTTTCTCCAGGACACAGCATGTCAGCACTCTGCTGGTGTGTCAGAGGGGAAGAGCATCAGCAGAGTGTTTCCGTTCCCATGGCCAGCAGCTTAGGCAGCCTGTGCTCTGCAGCAGTTAGGAGCAAGGAGATTCATTCCAGGAAGAGTGTTGGGGAGTGAGTTGGAGGCAGGAAGGTTGGCTGATGGTGTACAGCCTGTCTGCCTGGTTCATGATGAGGATTTGTTCTGGAGACTTTTACAGGTGTTACACCTTGAACTGGCAGGATTTAGGGGGACATGGAGCACAGTTATCTGGTGGTAATGTAATCAAGTAGCCTAGATTAGTCTTTTGGAAATCAACACAAGTTGTAAAAGGAAGTCACCAGTGAAGGGCTGCTCACTTGCTCCTGAGTCACACAGTGCTGTGTCAGGTTCTAGGTAATGGATATTCATGTGTTAAATGCTCATGGTGCTAATGAAGTACTTAAGCCAAAAGTCAGTTAGTTCCACAGTGATCTGGAGGGAACTCTGTAGTGTCCTTTTGTGGTCAGTTGGTTAGTCTGATTAACTCACTTATGGAACAGCAGCTTGTGTCCTGACCAGCCTTTGTCATGATCCCAAGTATTCCGTACCTGTGTTTGGATTCTAACGTGGGAATAAGTTAGATGCTTAATCCAGTGGAAGTCAGCAGTGCTGCTTGTAGTTACAGTTGGTTGACTGACCTGCAAAGCCCAGATGGATCATCAGATTTGATACATTAAATGTGATGACCATAAGAATTTTGTCTTCTGAAACTTTAGCCTATTCTGGCTTTTTTTTTCTCTCCTTGGGACATTGCATATTGCTGCAGCTAACCAAAGTCTGGCTCATTGAGGCCTCCAAAGCATAAAACAAGTTGAAAAATGTAGGAATTTCAGCAGTGTGACTTGTATGCAGACTGGTGGGTCTGTAACCTAGGGGCCTTACAAAGCCTGTTCCTTTCTAGATGTAACTGACTCCCTGGAAAACTCAGGCAATTCAGAATTTAACAGAAGCTGTTACTGTAAGTTTCATGTCAAATCCTATGATTAATCCTAATCATTTCAAATGCAGATTTTTCACCTATGGTAATTTTCCACTGGAGCAACATTTGAAACAAATACATGAGGAAGCATTGGTGAAGTTTGAAAGAATCAAATCAAAGACTGACATCCCAAAACAGAAACTCTGGGAGAAGCCTGTAAGTAAAGAGAACAGAAAATAAAATGACACAGACACAAAGAAACAGTGCTTCCAGTCTTGGAATGGCAGGAACTGGAGACAGCAGGTGGATGTTTTAGCCCAGTCTGATGGAACTGGCTTCTTGTTTGTTTCTAAGTGTGTTAGTGTGTAAATGAGCTGAAGTATTGTTGGTTGCAGCAGGGAAATAGCTACAATTAGTTTTGAGTTCCAGTAATGAAATGGTTGTGTGCAGTTGTTTGGTTTTCTTATTTTCAGTTTTCAAGTCTCTCCCTCAACATTTGAAGCACTGAAGCATTTGTTAATGGAAAACACTTAGTGCTACTGATGGAAATATTGATGTTTTGTGTTCCATTGCCCTGCAATGGAACCTAAACTTCCAAACATTGGTGTCAAAGAGAATTTTTTTTCCCCATTCTCTCCTTTCCCCCTTTTCCTCCCTAGCTTGTCCAGAAGTCCTGCGTCTGGGTTGGGCCAGTCCCAGGCACAGATTCAGGCTGGGTACAGAGTGGGTTGAAGGAAGCAGCTCTGAAGGAAGAGATTTGGGGGTGTTGGTTGCTGAGAAGCTCCCCAGGAGCCAGCAGTGCCCTCGTGCATCCCAAAGGCTGCTGTGATGTTCTTCATCCTCTGTTCTCCACTTCTTGAAGCTGAGATCCCTCTCCTTTTGCAAGGCATTTACTGATGAGTATGGAACTGATCTGTAAAATCATTTGAAACCTGTGGAAAGAAGATGCTATGGAGATGCAGGCAGTCAGTGTTTTCTTGTAACCTTTCCTCTGAGTTTAGTATTCATTTTCTTTTACAGAGAGAACACAGTGTAAAGTGTGGCTTAGACTCACTTGCTGCCGACCCTTCCAAGCAGACAACTGTCAGTGTTAGCTACTTGTTGACAGAGTAAGTATATCACAATGGGATTCAGAAATATAAGCAAGCTGCAGGCATATGTTGTGTCCCTCAGTACCTCTTGATGAATGCCACCTCCAGGGTAAAGAATGCTGTGGGAAAGCTGGACAGATCCTGCTTTAGGAAATGAAGTTTCACTGTTAAGCAGAACTTCTCCTGTCTTTAGCAGGTGTAAGGAAAATCAGCCTTTATCTTCCAGAACTGCTCAGTGGAAGAGACTTCTGGGAACACTGGCTCCAGTCTTCCAGTTTCCTGCCATGTGCAGCTCTTCATGACCTTAGTACTAATTCCATCTGCCCTTGCAGCCTAATTTAACTTGCTTTAATGCTAGTTATTATTAATGAAAGACACAGAGCTCTCTAAGTTCCCTAAGGTGTGCTGCAGTGTTCATAACAATTATTTCTTCCCTGCTTCCTCTACATTGTTTTGTAGGAGTAGTTCTTCTGACATGAACTTGGTGGTGCTGGGTTAATTTTGTAGGTTTGTAGGTTAATTTTTAAGATCTCTTCATTTTTCAGTATTACAGACACTTTTGAAACGTTCACACTGAGCCTGCTGTCCTCACTGTTGGTTGATGGGCCAAATTCTCCTTTCTACAAAGCCTTAATTGAGTCTGGGGTCGGTGCAGATTTTTCTCCTGCTGTTGGGTAAGTGTTGTCTTTGTTTTGCCACTACAGCAATATTAGAAAAGTCACAAACCACTCACTGCCAAGGTGGGAGAAGTCATCTCTCAGACTGCCAACGTATGCCAGAATAACCTCATTTTAATATTAAAACTTCCTAGGAGTTTCTTCTGACAAGTGTGATTTTTTTTGGCTTGTCAAAACAATTCACTAGAGGCAGTGGTAAAGTTGTCCTGCTTAAAGCTTAGGAACAAGAAAAATGGGAAGGTAAAAACATGGTCCTGCTTCAGTGCCCTGCTTCAGCTGGGGTTTTCATCTTGGCCAGTCCAAAGAGTTTGCTAGCTCTTCCCTGCACTCAACTTCAGACCTGAGAATGACAGAAGTTATAACCTTTGTCTCCACTGTCAGATGGTGGAGTGGGAAACCTTGATATGTTCCTCTGAGGTTAGAGTACTCTGCCTGCCCAAAATGGTCTCTGTGACATCATGGGCTTCCTGCAGCTCCCATGGCATGCTGACACCTTGATACTACAGGGTTTATGGGCAGATTTCTGCTGCCATACTCTGAAGTGCTTCAGTTGTTTGCTTTCTCAGCTGAGCCTTTTGCAGGTGGAGTACAGTAAGACAGCACTGACCCGTGCAGTGAGCTGGCTGTAAGTGCCCTAGTGGCTGTGCTGCTGCATCACCCATCTCAGGCTTCCAGCACTGTACCCCAGACATGGCATAGTGGATATTTAGAACTGAGGGGCACCTGGCCTTGTTTGTTGCCTTTGGTCACTGCTAGGTGTTTCCTGTCTCTGCAAGTGATGAGTTCTTATGCTCAGCCCTGCCTGACAGATGGCACAGAAGTGGCAGGTTTGGTGTCTTTGTGGGTTTTTTTTTTCTTGTAAATATTATTGAAAAGAATTGCAACAAACATGGAACACTTCACCCTCACCACTTACTGTACAAATACTGCTTTAGCAGTACAAATTCAGGAGTATCATCCCACTCACCTGCTGCAGTGGAACCTATGTGTTTTGGCATTACAGGCAGCTAAAATTTTCACCTTTACTTAAAGAGCCTTTTCCTGGCAGTACTGAAAGATGAATGGGAAGAATGGAGAAGGACAACTTATCTTCTGCCACTTCTGCTGTCTTCAGTCACCTTCTGTAATTCTACCTGCTTTGCTATCATGCTGCATTTCCTTAGCAGTGGCTACCACTACTACAGTTGAACAAAAAGTGCTTTTAAGTTCCATTCCTTGCTTCTTTGGTAATTTTTCTTTCTGTTCCAGATGTTAAGTTCCTCTGTGTGTATGTGGAAATGACAAGTGGGATTTTTTTCCCTTCTGCCTGCACTGGCAGGTTTATTGCTAAAGTTCTAGTACTTATCATTGAGACTAATATCTTTTCATTCTAGGTTTAATGGCTCAACAAGAGAAGCTTATTTCAGTGTGGGCCTACAGGGTATTGCTGAAGGAGACATTGATACTGTGAAAGAGATCATTGCTAGAACAGTGGATGAAGTCATTGCGTGAGTAGTGCTGAAGTTTTAAGAATCACAGAATGTCAGGGGTTGGAAGGGACCTCCAGAGATCATCCTTATTATCCAGCCTCAGCCTCCTGTAGCACAGCTTGAGGCTGTTTCCTCATGTCCTGTCACTTGCTGCATGTGAGAAGAGACAGACCTCCACCTCCCTGCATCCTCCTCTGAGGTGGTTGTAAAGGGTGATGAGGTCTCCCCTCAGCCTCCACTTTCCAGCTCCAGTCCCCTCAGCTGCTGCTTTAGGGATGCAGCCTGGGAAGCTGGCTTCATACCAGTTGAACTGAGTGTGGGGGACAGGATGTTGTGGTGCTCCCCTCACCCATGGTGCAAGTCCTGCCTTCACTCGACGTGGTGTTAATGGGTGTGGCTTCCTTCCCAAAGGAAAGGATTCGAGGCAGATCGGATCGAAGCTCTCCTGCACAAAATTGAGATCCAGCTGAAGCATCAGTCCACGAGCTTTGGCCTTGCCCTGGCGTCAGTAAGTCACTTGTCTGCCCCTCTCTCATGTGCTCCCAGGAGCAAAGGAGTCTGCTGGCTGTCTTTGCCAAGTGGGGTCAGGTGGAGCTGCAGCTGGGCTCTGCTGCTTACACTGTCACTCTTTGCCATTCAGTATATATCCTCCTGCTGGAATCAAGACGGGGATCCAGTGGAGCTGCTGCAGATGGCAGATAAAGTCTCCCGCTTCAGGCAGTGCCTCCAAGAAAACCCCACCTTTCTGCAGGAAAAGGTTAAGACCTATTTTAAGGTAGGCAAGCTGAGAGGAAAATAGCTTCAGTATGAATTTTTAAATCATGGTCTTGTAATTAAGCTGAAGGCTCTTTCTTCAAAGCCATGCTGCCTAATTGTAGGTGTGGAACACCAGCAGCACTTCTGCTAGAAGCATGCTAATTTTAAATGCTTGAGATGGAAACTCTTCAAAATGCAGAGAATTTCTGGTTGGACATTGGAAACACTCAGAACACTGATAAAACAGTAATGTTTTACTGAACTGTGATGCCTGCTGCTAGAGAAGGGTACGTAGGTGTCATGCTCAGGTGGCAGCAGAGCTGGCAGAGCTGGTTATGTGTTCCTCAGCTCCTGGGCATACCAAGATGAATCTCTTTTTCCTTGTAGACACATGTGAGATTGTTCTGGTGCTCCTGTTTATACAATCCTAGAATGGCTCAGGTTGGAAGGGGCCTTAGAGATCATCTACTCCAGCCTCCCTGTCATGCCCAGGGATATCTCTCAACTAGTCAGCTGCTCAAGGCCTCATCCAACCTGGCCTTCAACACCCCCAAGCAAGAGGCAGCCACAGCCTCCCTGGGCAGCATATTGCAGACTCTCACCACCCTCCTACTAAAGAACTTCCTCAGCTCCTTCTCCAGTCTAACCCTGCTCTGCCTCAGCTTCAAACCATCCCCCCCTTGTTGTGTCTCTGGGGACAAGTTCTGCTGCAGCCTTCCTGCAGGATCCCTTCAGGTTCTGGCAGGCAGCTCTAAGGTCCTTTTGGAGTCTTGTCCTCTCCAGGCTGAACACCCCTAGCTCCCTCAGCCTGTGTCCTCATAGCAGAGGTGCTCCAGCCCTTGGATCATTTTTTGTGGCCTACTCTGGACTCACTACAGCATCTCTGTGCCCTCCTTTATGCTGGGGACACCAGAACTGGAGGCAGTATTGGAGGTGAGGGTCTCACCAGGGCAGCACTGAACTGCTGTCTGAATTTCACTGTCAGTGCCAGTTGCTTTTTGCTCTCTCTTGTTTTCCTCTCCATATGTCCTTGAAGAAATAAAATATGGGATGGTTCTGAAACCATGAATTAGGTCATGGCAGAAAGAAACAAAAACGCAGTGACAGGAGTGCAGAAGTAGGTTTGGATGTTTGGAAGGGTTTGGGGTTTTGTTGATGGGGGTCTTGATTTGCTTGGGGTCTTAGTTTGGGGTTTTTCCCCTGTCAAACTATTTAAGTGCTGTTCTAGGCCAGCCTGATCTAATAGTGAGCAAATGCTGCTTCTCATGTACTCAGAGGCAAGAAGAGACAGCAGCAGCTGAGCTATGTTTTACTGAAGGCATTATGAGTGTCAGAATTAGAGAGCTGTTGGGTTTTTAGCTTTTGCAGGGAGAAAGTCCAGGTGCAGTATTAGTGAGCATGGCCTTTACTGTGCTCAGGGTGGGCTAAGACAAAAGTAAGACTTAGTAGGATGTAATGAGAACTGACTGCTCTTCTGCCAGAGGGTTAGGCACTGTTGTATGTTGTGCCTGGAGGAAGGCAGCAAGGCTGGGAGCAAGGCAGTGAGTGCTGCTCAGCCATCCAGTCCATTCTGCTGTCTGCTGCAGTTTGCATTCCCCTCGACTCTAGTCAGGTTTGTGTGGCTCTTCACCTAAGCAGGTAGTCACAAAGCAGAAGCTGATTGCATTGTCCTAAACAATTGGCAGTGTCTGGCACTGACAGATGTTGCTTTTTGACTCTTAAATGGGCAATTTCCGAGGTCACTCTTTTGACTAATTCCCCATGATTGTAGAAAGTGGAAGCCTCTTGAGGAAAGTCAGTGCTGAATTGCACAGTCTGATATAAGCAGAGAGAAATCCAGCAGCAGTTGTGCCAGTTGATAATGCATGGAGCTCTCTGGCAGCAGGGCTGAGCAGGATGAGGCATGCATGCTGTGCATCATCACATGGGATCTGAGTGCTCTCAAGCTCAGGCAGGTTGGAGAAGGTGTTTAATGCAACCCTCTTGCATTTCACCAGTTTCCCCATCTTAGAACAGTCTCCAGATAAAACTTGGGGCATGCTGCTTTACAGCCTTCTCTGCAGCTGTTGAGTCTTGGTTTAATTAAAGTCATGAGCAGTGCTGGCTGCAGGGAGTCTGACTGTACTGAAGTCCAACAGAAAGGTGCTCCTGCTTGTTCTTGTGGTAGGCTGCCTCTCTTCCCCACCTCACCTCAGTCTGCTCTCTGTGGAATGAGGACTTCACATTGCCTGGTTGTGATGGTTTTGATCGTGTGTGAGCCCAGTGATGCACAGACTGCTTTTTATCTGCTGCTGAAGCAAGAGTCTGAGGCAAAACAGGAGGGAGCTGCCCTCAAAATGACAATTGCTTTCTTTGGGGCTATGTTTCTGCAGGATAACCCACACAGACTGACTCTGTCAATGAGTCCAGAGGAAGACTACCACGATAAACAAGCCAAAATGGAAGCAGAAAAGCTGGAGAAGAAGGTCAATGCTCTTTCTGAAGAAGAAAAAAGCCAAATCTTTGAAAAAGGTTAAGATACTTTTCCATGTTTTTGAACTTCTGTTTTTAGCTGGTGTTCTATGGACTACTCTCCAGCATTTGCCCCTAAAGGGATGATGTTTTTGGTGGAAGTTTGAATATTTGTGTTCTGTGGAGTGGAGTGTATACACTCTGGTGTATGATTGATATATTCCATTAGTTTTAATGCTCAAAAATAGACTTCTCAAGGTCTCTGGTAGGGCTGAAGTCAGGAAATTGTTTTAAAGTGCTGATTTGATTACTCCTTCCCACATTACCTTGCAGTGGGTACAGGATGAATTCCACCATTTACTTGGAAGCTGGTTTTATGCACATGAGGTCTGCTCAGTGCTGCTTCTGTCAGACCTGTAGTTTGTAATTTTATTTCTTTGCTACTTAAAAAGTCAGCTATAAAAATAACATGTTCAGTGATTCTGGGCAATAACCCTGGTCAGTCATCTCACCTTGTGGAAACAGTGATTTAGTGAATCCTCCAAAGAGTGATGTTCATCTTCTGAAGCTTTGATAGAGCAGCAGAATATCAGATGAGACTTTCTACTTCAGAAGATGAATTGGAAAAGTACTTTGAGGTGACCAACCAGAATCTGAAAGGCTGAAATGTAAAATGAAACACAGTAATTTAGCTGCATCAGTGCACTGGCACAGCACTTGAGTTAGAACTGGGTTCTTACCTTCTAGCTAGTAAAAACTAGCTTCTGACTGGCAAGGTTGGTGTTTGCAGAGCTGGGTGACAGGGCAGGCTGGCAGAGGGCACTTCCCTGGGCTTTAAATTGCAGGCTACTGTAAACAGGATGTGAAGAGGAGTTGGAAAGAATTTAGAACTATGGAGTGTTCTGTTTGTTGTTGCAAGGTGAGAGGCTGCAGAATTTCTCAGTGGTGTCTGAGAGCTGTAGGCAGAAAATTGTAAACCTCAGGCTGTGTTTTTCTGCCATGCATAAGCTCAGTAGGTTTTTACAGCACTGTTGCTAAAAGCTGACAGTGACAAGCTGGTGTTGTGCTCTCCCTGCAAGGTCTGGAATTAATTGCTTTTCAAAGCAAGCCTGATGACACCTCTTGTCTTCCACTTCTGAAAGTGTCTGACATCGAGCCCCAGATCCCAGTCACTGTGCTGGAGACAACACTCACAGGTTGGTGTAGCAATGATCTCATCCTAAAGACTCGGAGTTCTTCCCTGACTGCTTGCCCAGCTGTTGCTCTTTGCAAAGCAAACGTTCCCTCTCCGTTTGTTGTCCCCAGTTAGGTCCTTTTCCTCTGTCCCCAGCTCTGCAGCAGGCTCTGCAGCTGTTCTGGCTGTGGCCTCTGAGAGGCAGCCTGGGGCTGGGCTCCAATGAGCACTCACCCTGCACAGAGCCGCAGAACGTTGGGGGTCAGAAGGGACCTCCTCACCTCATCCAGTCCAACCCCTGCTCTGAAGGGCAAAAGCTTGTAACAAACTGTGCTGCTTTTGTGTGTTTGTGGTAGGAAGGTGTTGGTTACTCTTTGCTTTTGTGTTTTTTAATCTTTAGCTGATGAAGTCCCTGTCCAGTACTGTGCTCAGCCAACCAATGGGGTGGTTTACTTCCGGGCTGTTTCCAGCCTGAACACACTTCCTGAGGAGCTCAAACCATATGTGCCACTCTTCTGCAACGTCATTACCAAGTGAGAGGCTTGCTCCTGGGGTGCTGCAGCATTGCCTTTAGTGACTTCAGCTCTTGTTAGAGAAGAAGAGTGCTGCTCCAGTTGTGCCCTGCACAAGCAGAGGTCTTCTCTTCCTCCTGTAGCTGCCGACACCCTTCCCCTGCATGGCCTCGTTCCCCAGCACTGTAGCAGCCTCAGAACAAAGTGCATATGAATGAGAAGCAGCCCAGCAGAACTGACCTTCACTTGGGTAGAGTTTTGGTGTAGTTTCACCATATAGTCCCAGAAATGCTGAGCCCTTTGCAGGGGAAGGAGTTACACAGAGCAGAACAAGGGACCTGAGCTGGGGGGGATCAATTCTTTTTATTGGTGAGAACAGCTTAGGTGATGCTCATTAATGCAGCTGCACACAGGTGATGGTAGCAAGGTTGGATGTAAAGCACTCTTTGATAGAGCATTTTGAATGAAGAGGAAGCTTTCCTTGAAAGCTTGGTATGCAGCTTGTATCAGGTGTGAAGCATCTCTTTGCTTTCTGCCTCAAGCTGTCCAGTTGCTGCATGAGTATTGGCTTCAGCAGTCTACTCTGCAAAGCCTGCTTGTGGCATGCTCTGCAAATACTCATCAGTCTGCCTTGTCTTTCACAGGATGGGATGTGGAGCCCTCGATTACAGGGAACAGGCCCAGAAAATAGAACTGAAAACAGGTGGGATGCATGTGAGTCCACACATCATTCCAGATGATTCTCACCTGGATGTGTATGAACAGGTAAATCCATCAGACTGCAGCACCTTACCCTCGCAGTAACAGCTCTGCAGGTTGGGCCCAGGCAGGGCTTCCAGGCAGGGGGCAGCTGGCATGCACTGAAAACTTGGAGCTGGGCCTGTTCAGCCTGCAGAAGGGCTCTGGGGCAGCCTTAGAGCTGCCTTGCAGTACCTGAAGGGATCCTACAGGAAGGCTGGAGAAGGGATGGTTGGATGAGGCCTTGAGTGGCCTCATCTAGTGGGAGGTGTCCCTGTGGCAGGGAAGTTGGAACTAGATAATCTTTTTAAGGTCCCTTCCAACCCAACCTATTCTCTGACTCCATGACTTGCCAGGCTTGCTTTGTGTGAAGAGCAATCATGTAGCACAGCCTGCATTGAAGAGGGTTTGTGATGTGTAGCTTTGGCCTCATTGCATCTCTTTCATGAGCAGTTGTGCATTTCCAAGCCATTGCTTTGGCTGTCTTTTATAAAGGGTTTTTTTGTGTTTTGTTGTTTTTTTTTCCTTCAGGGTGTGCTCTTTTCATCTCTGTGCTTGGATAGAAATCTGCCAGACATGATGCATCTGTGGAGTGAAATATTTAACAAGTACAGTATATTGGTTTCCTTTCAGTTTTTGCATCTGTTTTGGGGCTTGCATTTGCCTTCTCCCACGCACTCTTCTTCTTGGAGACCCTACTTTGGGATTTCACAGCTATAACATTAGAGGCTCTCAGTTCCCAATCATTCCAGCATTTGCATGACTGTAGAGTGGATCAAATGGAGACTCAACAGCTTAAAACCTCTTTGTTGAACTTGGGTGTCCCCAGCACAAGAAGGACACAGCTGTTGGAATAAGTCCAGAGGAGGCCACAAAAATGATTCAAGGGCTGGAGCAGCTCTGCCATGAGGACAGGCTGGGGGAGCTGGGGGTGTGCAGCCTGGAGTGGAGGAGACTCCAGAAGGACCTTAGAGCTGCCTGCTCTAGATACAGGCCAAGAGGGAATGGTTTGAAGCTGAGGCAGAGCAGGGTTAGGCTGGAGCTGAGGAAGAAGTTCTTCAGTAGGAGGGTGGTGAGAGTCTGGCACAGGCTGCCCAGGGAGGCTGTGGCTGCCTCCTGCCTGGGGGTGTTGCAGGCCAGGTTGGATGAGACCTTGAGCAGCTGAGTCTGGCTGAGAGGTGTCCCTGGGCATGGTGGGAGGGTGGAGGAGATGAGCTCTGAGCTCCCTTCCAGCCCGAGCCATTCCAAGGTTACATTAATATTAATGCAGCATTACAGATTCCATTGCTGTGCTTTCATGTGTGACCTAGAGCCCTCTCCTGCTCTCTTCCAGCCCCAGGTTTGAGGAGGAAGAACACTTCCGAGTGCTGGTTAAGACAGCTGCTCAGGAGCTGTCCAATGGGGTTCCAGACTCTGGGCACTTGTATGCCTCTATCAGAGCCAGCAAAAACCTGACACCCTCTGGGGAGCTGGAAGAAATGTTCGGTGGCATGGATCAGGTGAAGAATTGATGGCATCCTGCAGCGAGGCCCAGTTCCTCCAGTCTGGAATTGCAGTCCTTGCTAATTCTTCCCCTTGGCTCAGTCTGTTCTCTCTGCCTCCCTCCCCACCCAGGTGAAGCTGATGAAGAGAATAGCAGAAATGTCTGACATGAAACCCATCCTCCGCAAGCTGCCGCGCATCAAGAAGTATTTGTTGAACAGTGACAACATCAGGTGAGTGCCAGCAGACAGAGGGAGAAGCCATGGCCTGGGAATCTGCACTGCAGAGAGCACTGGCCTTGTGTGAAGTGCTCAGAGAATCCTAGCTTGGGTTGGAGGGGACCTCGGAGGTGATCTCCCAGCTCCCCACCATGGGCACCTCTCAGCTGCCCTGATGACTGCACCACAAAGAAATGGTGCCCATCAGGAAGGATTGTCTGAAGAGACAAAAAGCTGTTGCAGCTCACTCTGTGTTTCTAACAGGTGTTCAGTGAATGCAGCCCCTCAGCAAATAGCAGAGGCATCTAAGGAAGTTGAGAAGTTTATAAAGGGCATAGCTAGAAGTAAGAAAGAGAGAAAGCCTGTCCGTCCCCACGTGCTGCAGGTAAGCAGTGATGTCCCTCGTGACTGGGGCATCAGGCATGGGCACTGTGATCATGCAGTCAGTCAGGAGATGGTTTGAGCCCAGATCCTGTGTCCACAGACAGCTTTGCAGCAGCCAACTCTGTGATCAGCTGCTGTGTGCATTGCCACAGAGGCTGCTCTCACCACGAGAACAGACAATGGTGATCCTCTGGGTTAGCTGCCAGGCCTTGAGCTTGCTGCTTTTGTCTGGGATTCTTCCTTCCTCTGTTGCATACGATGAGAATTTCTTCTCTAGCTGAGCTCTCCTGAAATGCTGGCCAAAAGGAAATAGGGCATGACTTGCAGCTCCACAGCCTGCAGGAATTTGTTTGGCCCTCTGGGTGCTCAGGGCATTTGGCACAAAGTGTGCTTGATTCAGTGGACGAAGGATCTGCTCTGTCAGTATGCAGATCTGTCTTGCTTTCTGATGAGGCTGCAAGAAGCTCCCAGCTCCCTGCCCATGAGCTGTTAGTCTGAAACTTACTGGGCCTCATTTCATCCCTGTCTTGGTGTCTTCCAGTGCCAAACTCCTCTCAAAATTTGGCATTTGCTTAGAATTTCAAGTATAAAGAAGTAAGTGAGTAGCTTGCTTATGTTTGTGAAGACTGGTGACAGTCTGAAGGGGTTTGAGGGCAGAGGTTGCATTTGTAGTGTTCTTGCTCTCCACTGTTAAATCATCTCTTAACTGGAGGGCTGTGTCTCTTGTAGAAATCCTCAGAGGTCTGCCCTGTGGGAAGTGAAATGCTTCCTGGTTTGCAGATCACAAGGAAGCTGGTTAATGTAAGTACACAGCTGCTGTCCCTGGTGTCTCCTGATGCTCCATCTTCAGCTGGGACAGGTTCTTTTCTCATGCAGCAGCACAGCACTGACTGTAATGTGCCCTTCAGTTCCACCCCAACTGGATCCCTTCCTTAAACTATCCACCCAGCTTCTTAATTCCTCTGGGGCATTCTGGGTCTGGGTGGCAGTCTTTCAGCTAGCTGTGTGCCCACAAATGCAGGCACTCACTGGTGCTGTCTGCTGCCAGGGAGGCTCCTTTGGGTTGTCACCAGGTTTCCTTCAGAACCAGGCTGCTGTGGCTTCACTCCCAGTTAGTCTGTTCCTGCAAAGCAGCAACTTTAGCATTTGTCTGTGCTTGGCAGGACTTCATGGTTCTCAAGGCAGCCAGAGTTCTCCACTGGTACATTGTTTCCCCTCTGCTACCTGTGATCATGATGCTTTTTTTTTTCCTCAGGACCCTACTTTCAAGCCCTGCCCAATGAAGACTCACTTTGTCCTTCCCTTCCCAGTGAACTATGTTGGGGAGTGCATTCGAACAGTTCCCTACACGGCTGCAGACTATGCAAGGTGGGGAAGAGAGGCAGCAGGGAGCCTCTGCCTGTGGGGCTGAGCACAGAAAGGGCAATGGTGGTAGAAAATGCTCTGCAGTGCAGCTGGCACAGAATCCTTGTGGAGTAGCTGCTTGTGGCTAGGGCCAGAGATGCCCTGTTCTAGTAAATGCTGACATCAGGTGAGCAGGGCCTGCAGTCTCCTAACTTCAAATACAACAGCCCTGCCTGCTGGGGTGCCTCTGCCAATGCTGCTGCATGTAACAAAGCTGGGAGCCTGCTCTCACCCTGCATGAGAGCTAAAGATGTGGAGACAGGGAGTGTTCCAAGGCAGTGCCACACCACTCAGTAAATGCTGAGTACTGCTACTCTTGTAGATTACAAGACACAGTGCATTGCAAATGGGCACCTTTGTGAACTTCAGAGGAAGTTGAGGCTCTTGCTCTTGCCCATTTCCCATCTTTGCTGTTGGTGTTTCTCTCATTGCAGCCTTCGAGTTCTTGCACGGCTGCTGACAGCTAAATTCCTGCACAGAGAAATCAGGGAGAAGGGAGGAGCCTATGGAGGAGGTGCTAAACTGAACCACAATGGCATCTTCACCTTCTACTCCTACAGGTGGGTTCACCTGCACGTGCCTGGTTTGAGCTGTAGCTCTCTGTCAGGATGAAGTAGCCAGACTGTGATTCAGTGCTGCTGCTGCAAAGGTTAATTGGAAGTGATACAGGAAACTCTTCCTTGCTTTCTCTGCTCTGTCCCTGGGAAGGCCTCTGCTAGCTCTGCACTTGAGGATTCACTGTCTTAGTGCCAAAGTGAAACTGGCTGCTTCTTGGTTCTTACTGGGCTGTGAGGGCCCTGAAAATTCAACCCTATTCTAAATTCGAGACTATCCAAATCTGAGAGCAGGAAGTAGAATGATGCTGCTCCTGAGCTAGGAAGGGTGCAGCTCCCTGAGCTAGGAAGGGTGCAGCTGGCTGGCTGGAGCTGTGAGGTTCAGCAGAAAGCATTGCTGCTGATGGGCTAGAAGGGCTTTCTCCTTTTGTTTTCCTCATCTTCTGCCAATCCAGAACCTTGCCCTGGTCTTACCAAAGCACCTGGAATGAATTTTAATTGGAGGTATTAAAGATCAGTTATAATCCTCATTAATCCTGTGGATAGAATCCTAGAATGGCTCAGCTTGGAAGGAACCTTAGAGCTTGTCTCCTCCACCCTTCCCACCATGCCCAGGGACACCTCTCAACTAGACTCAGCTGCTCAAAGCCTCATCCAGCCTGGCCTGCAACACCCCCAGGGAGCAGGCAGCCACAGCCTCCCTGGGGCAGCTTGTTCCAGAGTCTTACTACCCTGTACTGAACTTCTTCTGACCCAGATGCAGGACTTGGAGTCTTGGCTTAAATCACTCTCCTAGAGCAGCAGCAGCAGTCTAGGAGTACTTGGTGGAGATTCCCAGCTAAAATTTGGGCAGCCTTGCCATGATTCAGAGAATGGAGCTCCAACATGGTTCAACTTGTCCTGGTTAGTGTTTCAGTAGTTGTTAACCTGCTGCACCTGTTTCACAGAGAGAAAAAACAGGTGTAGCAGGAGGAGCAGCTTGGAGAAGATGGAGCAGATCAGTAACAGTACTGCTGCTGTACTCATGGCAGGGATGCTTGCAAAGCTGTGCCAGCAAACACTGCTGGGTTACCATCTCTTAGCAGCAGCTCTCTGCAGCTGCTTCTAGGCAACTTAACTTTTGGTTTGGAAAAGAAGTTTATGTTTTGGTTTAATCCTGAGTGACAGAACAGAGCAGCTGCAAGTTTTTATTTTGTAAGACTGAAGTAAATAATTGTATTGATTAGACTCTTTTTGTTTTTCCTCTTCTAAGAGACCCAAACTCATTAACCACCCTGAAAACTTTTGAAGCAGCAGTGGAATGGGCCAAACATGGAGAATTCACCCAACAAGACATTGATGAAGCCAAGCTGGCAGTTTTTGCTGCTGTAGATGCACCAATAGCTCCATCAGATAAAGGTCTGTTTTCCCAGCAGCCTCAGAGCTGTCACTACATTTATTTATATTTTAACCCTAAAAGGAAGAAAATAGTTTGCTCAACTGCATCACATGGTCCACTTTGTTACTTGGCAGAGGTAAGGAAATTGCAGCTTCAGCCAAGCAGGCAAGCTCTGGTGCTGCCTTTCAGAACCACCAGGATGCAGTTTTCACACTCAAAATGCTCCTTGGTGTCAGGTGAACACAGCTAGGACAGGGAGGTGGATTAAAGAAAGAGGAAGGAGGGCAGCCCTCAGGCTCCTCTGCTCCAAGCCCCAGCTCCCTCAGGCTGTCCACACAGGAGATGTTCCCTGCCTGCAGCAGCTTGGTGGCGCTGGGCTGGACTCTCAAGCAGTTCCATAAGGCCCTTCCTGACCTGAGGGGCCCAAAACTGGACACAGTATTCCACATGTGGCCTCACCAGGGCAGAGGAGAGGAGCACACTCACCACAGCCCTTCTGATCTACCCCAGGATGCCACTGGCCTCCTTGGCCATTTGTCAGAAGAGGACATGAAGTATCCTTCTTCTTGGAGAGGAAACTCTCTACCTCAGACCATGACTGCCTAGTTCTGACCTTTGATGTTTGATTTCTTGTTGGATGTTGTGTCAGAACAGTCACCTCTGTTCCTTCTCTCTACCACCTGCCTTAGTCTGCACTCTCAGTCGTGCACTTAGCTGTAGCTGAGAGCCCAGGGCACCAACACAGCTGTGCTTTTGTGTTCCCTAGGAATGGATCATTTCTTGTATGGGATTTCTGATGCCATGAAACAGACACACAGAGAGCAACTCTTTGCTGTCAGCAGTGATAACCTGGTTGATGTAGCAAACAAGTAAGTCTGTGCAGCAGTTTAGAGAATGTGCACCTGAAGAGAACAAAAACCTCATCTGAAGAAGGGAAGCTTGCAGCAGCTGTTGTACTGTTCTTGGATTTCCTCCCTTGCCCTTCAGTGACACTTTCACTATTTGCTTCTGTAACACAGGCCATGATTAGCATCTCTCCTGCTGGCTGCATTCCAGTAGATGGAGCTTCACTTCCTCCTCTGTTCTGAATGCTTGGTAATTTTGTAAGGGTCCAGAAAGTGTCTGGAGAGAGCACACTCACCCATCCAGCTGCTGGCTGTAGGAGCTGCTTCTAGACTTGCGCTGGACTGATGGTTAAGGAGATAGAGAGGCTGGTTAGGGCCATGCCTTGGGGGACTGTCCTGTTGAGATGACAGGGACCAAACCCCACAGCTGCTGTGAACAAGTGGTGGCTGGCAAGCCCTTGTTCTTGCGAGGGGAATACCTTTAACTGGTGTGAGTGAGAAGCTGCTGTATTCAGTTCTGTGTTTTCCTTGCAGGTATCTTGCAGCTGGGAAGAGCACTCGTGGCCAGGCTGTGCTTGGCCCAGAAAATGCAGAGATCACCAAAGATCCCTCCTGGGTCAAGCGATGAATTGCTGCTGCCCATCCAAGTCAATCTGTGTGACCATCAGTAGGGGGTTTTAGTAACTTTTAACAGTGCTGTGGTGCAACTTCAGTGTTCATTGCTGCTTGTAAGTGTGCAACAGCAGTCAAAAGCTGTCCTGGCAAGATCTTCCATCAAGCCATACTTGAGCTCTGTATGGCAAAGTCAGCCCCTAACATTTTAGTGAAGCCTAACTCCCCCCCACATCATGAATAGAACATAAATTAAATATTTTTGTATATGCAGAGCTCTAGTGGTGTGATTGAAATGGCTGCACTTGAACATATAAAGAACTTTCTCTCTCCTAGTGGCAGATTTCACTCTTTGGTGAGATGATTGCAGCTTCCTTTGCTCCCTGACAGTGCCTTCCACCTGGCCTTGGTGCAAGGCTGTGGTGAGCTGCAGTGGCCAAACTACTGGTCAGTGGCTGCTGTGCTCAACTTGGCTCTTGCACAGAGCCAGGCTCAATGTAGAGTGGGTTGAGAGCAGCCCTGAGGAAAGAGACTTGGGGTGGTGGTTGCTGAGAAGCTCTTCCCAGGAGCCAGCAGTGCCCTCATGCAGTCAGTGTGGGCAGCAGGGCAGGAGAGGGCATTCTGCCCCTTGACTCTGCTTTGCTGAGATCTCACTCGCTCCCAGCACAAGGAGGACACCGATGTGCTGGAGTGAGTCCAGAGGCCAAGGTGATCCAAGGGCTGGAGCACCTCTGCTGTGAGGACAGGTTGAGGGAGCTGGGGGTGTGCAGGGGCACCACAGCTGCATTCCAGTAGTGCCCTACAGCTACCTGAAGGGAGTGGGGTGAGGCTGGGGTTAGTCCCAGTGATAGGACCAGAGGCAAGGGGAGATTCAAGTTGGACATTAGGAAAATCTTTACAGAGTGAGGGGTGAGGAGCTGGAAGAGGCTGCCCAGGGAGGTGGTGGAGTCAGCATCCCTGGAGGTGTGGGATAAGCTGTAGCTGTGCTGCTCAGGACCTGGCCCTGTGATGGTGTAGCTGGGTTACTCGGTGGGCGTAGGGTTCTCCAACCTCAGTGATTCTGTGCATAGGTCCTGCATGCTTAGGGAGGGAGAGGACAGGTGCTTCTCCCCTGCACTGCTGTGCACAGGGAGCCCCCCCGAAGCCTTGCTCTCCCAAGTTGTTCCCAGCAGGGGAGCACACCCGTGGTGTTTGCAACAGTATTTTATTTCACGTCAGGTACACTAAGCACATCCTGTAACTCAACACAAAGCTAGCCACCTACACGTGGGTTTTGGGTGCAAGTACTCAAAGTGCAGTAGATGAGTAACTTACAGAGTGCATAGAAGGGTGCTGCACTTGCTGTTAAAGGGTAGTATCAGTAAATGGTGCTCACCTACCAGATGCTAGGGTTGTCTCCAACAGAACACAAGTACAGGACAAGAACTGTGACAGCTGAAGGGCCTGGGTCAGGTAAAGTGCTGGTACAATAATTTAAATGTTACAAACAAAGCTGTAACAATCCTAAAGCATTGTTACTCACAATGTGCACCTAGTACAACAATCTACAAGTGATGGCTTAGATGGCTCCAGTTTCTGCTTCCTTTGGGCTGTGCATGGCCACGTGCTCCAGCTGGCCTGAGTCTGACACGTCGTAACTGGTCTTGTACTTGGCCAGGATCTTCATCAGGGGTCGCAGCTTCAGCCACCACTGCTCCTTGGGAATCCTGTGCCTGTGCCACAGGTGGGGTGGGAAAGAAGAGCAAGTGATTTATTTCACAGCTTAGACACACTGCCAACAGCAATGGGCATCTAAAAGGGGCTCAGACAGTGATGGTGTGGGTGAGGGCAGGCTGAGGGAGCTGGGGTTGTGCAGCCTGGAGAAAAGAAGGCTCCAGGGGACCCTAGAACTGCCTTCCAACAGCTGAAGGGATCCTACAGAGAGGCTCCAGAGGGACTTTTCCTGATGGTGTCTAGAGACAGGACAAGGGGGAGTGGTTTGAAGCTGAGGCAGAGCAGGGGTAGACTGGAGCTGAAGAAGTTCTCCAGTAGGAGGGTGGTGAGAGTCTGGCACAGACTGCCCAGGGAGGTTGTGGCTGCCTCCTGCCTGTTGAGGCCTTGAGCAGCTGAGTCTAGATGAGAGGTGCCCCTGTCCATGGTTGGAAGGCAGGTGTAGGTGATCTCTGAGGTCCAACCTAAGCCTTCCTATGTTTGTGTAAATGCTGACCCAAAATGGGGAGAAACAAAGACAGAATATAGAAGGAAGGAAGGGATTTTACTGAAGATGTTCCTTATAGTTGAGAACAATACCAAAATTGGCACAAAAAATGCTGCCCCACTATTCTGCCAGAAGTGAAGTCACTCTAGGCATCAGAGAAAAGGCAAAGCCAATTAAGTTATTTCAAAGCAGAATGAACTCCCAGAATTCACAACAGGAGCAGGAGGATGAAGAGAAAGCATGAAGGGAGCTGCTATAAACAACAAGCGAACAATGAAGTCGAAGCACTGCCTGAATGTAGGCCAAAGACAAAGGTGGAGGGCAGCAGCTGGCCGGAGCTGTGGCAGCAGTGTGGAGAGCTGACTTGCTGTGTGGAAGGGGAGCTGTGCTGAGGTGTTTAAGGTGTCAGCAGTGTGTACATACACGAAGTCTGTCTCAGTCTTGAGCTCAGCCACGGGCTGGAACACAAGGTTGCGTCTCCGCATCCCCAGCAAACAGACTGAGTCATCAGTGTTGGCAAAGACTTTTCCTAAAAAGAAAGAAACCATTCAGGATCTTTTTCGCTCTCACTTGTCAGGGTAAAACCCCTTCTGCTGTCAGTAAACTGAATGGGAAGCTTACAGGAGCTTCATTTCAGTTATTGGATGTTTAGTGTAATGATAAAAAAATCAATTAGTACTTTAATAGGGTTAGGAAGTCTTTGGTTTTTAACTTTAGCTGGTGATTAGCAATGGAAACAGTGTAATTAACCAGGGGGAGATTGATTTTTAACATCCCAGCTTGCATTACATTTTAGTAAGGAGTGCTTCACAAAAATCCCCAAAGAAGACATGGTCATTACCTTCTTCTGTCTCCCATGTAGCCACCATGAAACAAAAAGGAAGAACAGAGGTAACTATTTAACCATCGACTCCTGCATGCATGACAAACTGCAAACACACTGCATTGCTTGAAAGAGAAAGCAGCTATCTGACTGACTGCACTGGAGGGGAGAACTTACAGCAGGCAGACAACAACAAAACCACTCTGGAGGGAAGAAGGAGCTCATCTAAACTGCTGCTTGCACAGCAGAGCAGCCTCACATGCTGACAGCTAACCACAGCCACCCCCCAGTGCCCCCCAGCCCTCTGCACCTTTCCGGTAGGTCTCTTTCAGCTTCTTGGAGATCCACTGCATGGCTTTGGCAGAAATCTTGGTGCCAAAGTTCCTGTCGAATGGTGAAGGGGCACCACCCTGTGGGGGAACCAAGTGTGGGTTAGCTCAGCTGTCTGCTGCACCAGTGCTTGTCTTTGCATTCCATCAGTCACCTCCACCAAGGGTCTGCAGTGCCTCCTGTTCCCCCTTCCCCCCTCACAAACCCAACAATCAAACCACAAACCCCACCAAGCATGCAGGTTGAGGTGGCACATTCAAAAGTTGTTTAGGGCCCCTGCAGAGCTCTAACTCAGTGCTGCTTTTCACCTCCCTGCAGTGCTGATCACCAAGCCCAGCCATGGCACTGCCATTGGGCAGCCTCATTTCACCACAGGGATCAGGCAGCTGCTGAGGAAGGGGTGTTGGAAGGAACATAAGAAACCCAGGTGCTGACATCTAGGAAGTCTGGGAAGCATGTCTCTCTAAGGCAGCTGGAATGAGGAAGGGCACAATGTCCTGCATGCAATACTAGGATAAGCAAACCCCATCAGGACTTCCCAGAGAAGCAATCACTTTTTTGGGGGTAGGAAGGCTGCTTCCACTCCAAATATTACAGCAGCCTGTGAGCAGTATGGGAACAGAAGCCCTGTTTTGGGATTGTTTTCAAACTGTCTCTGTGCTACAGAGCCTGCCTCTTCTGTCCATCCTTGAGTGCAGCAGGTGGGACTGCAGTCCTATGTGAGGTACCTGCAACCAGCTGCAAGCAGCCTGACTAATGCTGGTGGCCTTCCGAGTCCCCTGTGCTAAACCTTACACAGTGCCAAGCTCAGCCTAAAGCCACAGGACTAAGGGCAATACACACCATGACATGACTGAAAAGCAGGGGCAGCTGCTTCACTGCTAGTGCTCAGAAATCTGCCTCTACTTGGTTTTTTAACTCTCCCTCAGTCTTGGTGAGTGATGTAGACAAATTAGAAACTAATTATTTGCCCACTAATAAGGAATATAATGAAATAAAGGGACACAAGGTTCAGAGTCCACAAGGAGTGGCTCACTACTCTCTCTTCAAGAACAATCCATCTGCAACTATGGTCTCAGTGAAATCTCATCTTTGCAGGTTCAGAAGCCAGACACCATGCATGGGCAGGGAAGTGTGCTCTACAGATGAATTACAGTAACAGACCTGTATTAGCTATTGTCACTGCTCATTAATATAGACAGGAGAGGTATAAAACCAAAAATCACACCCATCTAATGCCTTCTGCTGGAGATTTTTCAGAAGAAACAGCAATGAGACACAATGCTAACAAAACCTCCTGAGTTACCTACAAATGAACCTCCTCACACTTCCCTTCACTCTTGAGTGAGCCTGGCTGGAGCAGCTGGAGCAGCGTGCCCTGTGCTGACACAGCTGGGAAGGTCACTTTTACCTGCTGCATGTGGCCCAGCACATTCTTCCGACAGTCAAAGACCCCTTTTCCTTCTTCAGAATACAGCTGGTAAATGAAGTCTGTTGTGTAGTTCTCATTGCAGTTCTCATTCCTGTCACAATCAAGGCCAGGTACAGTTAGCAAGCTCACTATCGAGCAGTGGATGTCTCTACAGCTATTGAATGAGAAATGCTTTGCCATTTCCTTGACACCAGCCATGGTGGCTGAGGTATTTTAACCTAATCACAAGTTCGCTTTGCTGTAAGATGCTGATGACTTTGAAGCCTACATTACTGTCACACTGACACATCACTTGGAATCCACTGCTGAATAAGGATAAGGTAGTGAAAAGCAGCAATTTTGGTCTGGTGAATTAATTATGCAGAGGAAAACCTGCATTAAAACAAAGTCATCTTGCATCCAATGTCATCATTTTCTCTTTCATAAAAGCAGGGATAATGCCCAGGCCCTGAGGCTGTTCCTTACTGCCACTGCAGACGTAAGGAGCTTGTTCACCCTGGCAGACTCTGAGCAAACATAATTTTCTCATACAAGTTACTGTGCTTTGCACTTGGCAGCAGTTTGCTGTTTGACAGACTGAAAACAAAGGCTCAAGGAAGCTACAGCCTGATCCAGGTAAGAAGGTGTAACTGTAAAGCATACTAATTGATGTATCTGAAATGGTTTCAGTTTTCAAGGAGATTTTATTCTGTGTTATCTCCTGAAATCTACACAGGAATGGCCATACTAAGTGTGGCCAGCTGTATGCTTGTTTTCAAGTTGTCTTTACTAAGAATCTACAATCCAAGGTAAAGCTGGTAACAAATTAGGCTAAAAAAAGGTTAAATATTGGATTATACAGCAAATATATTTACATAGAAAGAAGGAAGTCTTTAGGACTTGAGCTTCCATACAGGCCCCAGTATTGCCTTCTGGAGCAACAGCTTTACTAAAAATCTCATGCTAAAGGAACACTCAAAGGAGTATCTTTGCAAGTGGTCAGTCTAGCTGGCTGGAAGAGTTCAGATCCACCATCTGCCTACCTCAGCACTAGCCCACGCTGGATACTGGTTTTCATTTTTTCAGTCAAGTGTTCCACGTTAGCCTAGAAACAACAGAAGCATTTTCAGTGAGCCAACCTCTAACATTCTGTGACCATTGCCTGAACTTATTCCCAGTCTCTGCAAGAGTCCTGCTACGCAGCACTGCTACAAATGATGTGAAGAGTCCACAGCATCGAGAGATGAGCGGGGAGGAATTAAAGTTTATTTCAGGTCTCTTTCCCCTTCAGGAAATTTCTGCCTTTCCAGCTTTGCATTGGTCCATGTCTGTAGCTAGCACCAACTACCTCAGAAGTGTGAAATCCTCATGGCAGACCAATTCCAGTTTACAGCCTAATCTGTAATCCTTAAAGCCTGCAATCTTTATTTTAGTCACTCATCTACACATGCTCTGAAGAGCTCTGGTGTCTAAGTCAGCATCTCAGACAGTTTCCTGCCCTGAACAGCTTTCTAACATGAGAAGCTGAGGCAATATCAGAATGGGGAAAAGTTCTCCTCTTTTTTTCCCTTTTAAAACTGCCCTGCCCTGTTCATTTACATGCAGTTTGACTTGCATGTAAATGCAACTCACTAAAATTGCATTTACAGTAATAATAAAACATTAATAGTAAAATGCATTAGTAATAAAATCATAGAATAGTAAGGTTGGAAGGGACCTCAAGGATCACCTAGTTCCAAGCCCCTGCCATAGGCAGGGACACTCCCACTAGTACATGTAAAATGCAATGCAATAAAATAAAAATCTGGCAATTCATCTGCCAGAAGGTGTTTCGTGGCTAAAAATGACAATGCTGCTGTCATTTAACTCAACCTGATGCCAAGAGTCTGTATGTGCCTTTACATAACATGGTATAAGAACTGGCACTGTATCATAGCACTGCTGAGCACAAGGGCAGCTTTTAGATACCAACTGCCGCTAAAATCCTTCAGATACACACAAGAAATGTGCAACAGGTTCACCACCTACCTAAAAATGAGCAAAACGTTTCTGGTGCTGCTCACCTGGAGCTCTCGAATATCAAACTGTTCTTCAAAGATGTAGGCAGCATCAGCTCCTGCTGCCAGGGCCCCCATGTTAGCCAGGTAGCCACAGTAGCCACCCATGGTCTCGATGATGAACACTCGGCGCTTGGTACCGCTGGCTGACTGCTTGATGCGATCGCAGGTCTGGCCAAAGGCAAGATGTTGTCAGTTCAAGCAAGAAAAGCCTCAACTTCTATATTTTTATGTGTCCTGCAACTTTGGGTTCCTCACAAGTCAAAGAATGTAAGCAGTCTATTAAATATACATCTTTCCAAAACAATCTGAGTGTCATAATGATCAAGTAAAGCCATTCTCACAAACGAGCAAGCAAAGCAGTTTGGAGTCACCAAGTAGTGTATTTTCTTCCCAGAAAGCAAGTAAAATAAACAGGCACTATTTCATCTTCAAAATCAGTAAGTTATCCTACACGTGGTGACAAGAAGAGTTCAGTGCTGTCCCTACACCAGTTCTTTTTAGTAAAAACAAGAAATAAATTACCTGGCAACTTCATCATCTTGAAACCTAAATTATGACAGTGAAAAAATCAGAAACATATTGACTGAAAAAAGAAATTCGACACACTTAGAACACTTCCTTCATTTTGAGGGACCTAAACCATTTGTAAACTCCAAGTTCTCTAAACCAGTTTCCCAGCTGCTGGTAGCTGAAGGAATTTTCTGCCTCTTGAGAAGCTCCAAGTGCTAAGCAAGGATGTAAATCCTTAGCTGCTTTTGAGATTAGTTACTTCAGGTTTATTTAGAAGGATTTCTGCCTCTGACTATACAAGAGACATAGCTGAACCTTTCTAAGATTCTTGCTCTCTCAGAATGGCTGTGACAGAAATAACCCAACACAAAAATGGCACAGCTGGATTTTCAAGAATCACTCATTCATGTCCTGCTCCACAGGCTGGAAAGGCCACAGCTGGTGCAAGGCTGAGAAGTTTTAAACATGAAGGCATTGCTAGACAAGCTTTCACATCAACAGAGACAGCTTCATGAGTCATCTGATAACACTTCACCAAATCAGCAGTGTTGCATTTTTAACTTGAAGCAGTCTAACAATAAGGGAATCCAACTGATAGAACTAGAAAGCTGTGAAAACTGCAATTAAAACCTGCAATAAAAACAGTGAAAGAAGAGGAAGCATTTCTTTCCCCATTGTTCTATGGCTGCAGTTTTACAGATGCATCACCATCAGAAGCGGTATAGGTAATAAACATCAGACCTATCCTGACACCTACAGAGGCAGGTAAGGGGGAAGCAGCTCATGGGGTGGCAGAAGTCCCTGTGTCCTGCCCATGAGTGGATCAGGGAAATGTATTTGGCAGGGAAACAGCATTTATCAAATTGTGGATCTCTCATCTGATATGCTTGGCCAGTCACTTCATAATTAGTTAGATGGTCTGATAATGAGGGGCTTGGTACAACCTAGAGCTGTTCAGAGGTTTACTCATGTGTTCTTATTAGACCTCAACTCTTCACTGTGACTCCAGCAGACTTGACCTGAGCCATTCTATGGTTCCATAGTTCCATGAAAAAGCAAATGGCCTAAGCACTACTGCAGCAGTCCTGGAGAACAAAACACAATCCCCAAACAGTTAAACATACAACATAATTAACTGCTATAAGGTTAACCTCTGATGTCTTGAAAAACACCCTAAAATAAAGCATTAAAAGCTCCAGAGTTACTGTAGAAAGCAGACATTTCAAGGTCTTCACATATCCTCAGTTTATGCATTTTATCTTTGTAACTGTTAAAAACAGGCAGTCTTACCTCCACAATAGCATTCAAGGCAGTGTCAGCACCAATGCTAAAGTCTGTGCCTGGCACATTGTTGCTAATAGTAGCAGGTAACACACAGATAGGAACACAGAACTCCTCAAAGCGGGAACGGGCCTCGTGGAGCTGCAGACAACTTTCATAGGCCTGAAGCAGTGGTACAAGTGTGAGTGACACATTGGGCTTTAGACCGCTCTGCTAGTGGCTCCTTGTGTGTGATGGTAAATTTGGCTGTCCACTGGCCCAAGTAAACACAAACTGGCGAGTTGTTTGGTGGGGGGAACAATCTGTACATACCACAACAGTGCACTGGGGTTGCATTGGCACAATGCTCTTGAAGAGATGCAGACGATTAGTGCAAGTTAATGCGGAGCGAGCGCCAAGTGCGCACAGCACAGAGCTCTGAAGCAGTCGGGCAGAAAGAGATGGCACATGGGCAGACTGGAAATCATTCCACAAGAAACCAAAGAGCAGAGTTTGATATTTGGTAAGGAGTTTAGAAAGTTCACTAGTGAAACACCTACAACTTGAAGGAAATGCTTTAAGGAGAGCTGGGTTTTAAAAACTATGTTATCCTACAAAGTCAAGGCACATGTATTTCCACCAAGAAAAAGGGAAAAGAAGGTTTGCCTATGCCTCCCCCAAGATTCTGTCACCATCACACCTCTGCCTCTATGCACACACACTGGGCACAGGCCCAGAAAAATGCAGGAGCATGCACATGGATGAGTTAATAGAGTTTGCAAGTAGAGCTCAAGGGTTCTTTGAAAAGCAGCTGCAGATCCTCAGAGGGATTCCACACACTAGAAAATAAATCAGCACTTGAAAAGGATTAGGTGCTCCTAAATGTCAAAATAATACTTGAAGGTTAAGATTTTGCAGCTGGCTTAAGTCAGTAAACAAATTTGTTAGGTTATTCCAAGTCCTTCTAAGCTAAGCAGCATCTCTTGTGACGCGTGACACTCTGCCCAGCTGCCTGTGTGATGCCTCTGATCACACACAACATTCACTTCTCTCAGTCTTTCTCCCAGAAGGGACTGATGCTCACAGAGGTCTCATCTTTTCGTATCAGAGAAGCAAACCATTGCAGATCAGAATTAGCTATCAAGACACCTCCACAAGTGCTGATACAGTGACTGATTTAGGCAGTAGCTTCAGAGGAAATGATTGGAAAAAGCTTCACCTCTCCACCTCTTCTGCTCTGTGGGGTGTTGACAGGGCAGATTCTGCTCAGTGAGAGGACAGGACATACTGGCAGGTGCACAAGCACCAATTTGCTTTCTGAAGTCTAGCTCTACTCATGGATTTTCCTAAGTGCAACATTCAGTCAAGCTCGGTTTAAATCCAAAGCACTGCACACCCAGACCTGTAGTGCTGAGGAGCAGGACAGCCAGAAGAGCAACAAATGGACTTTTTATTCTGCTTTATTTTCTGGAGTGTAGGAGACTTCACTGAGAAAATGTCAGTGACTGCCTAGCCCAACTCAGCTCAGTCAGGCTGCTTTGAACTGTTTCTACTGACAGATAAAGAGGTCCACTGGGTGCCAGTGTTGTGTGACACAGCCAGCACATGGCTCCCTGGAGATCTGCAGACCATCAGCTTCTCTGACAAGACTCTGATACTGAGACTTTGGGGTAAAAAAACCAAAGGGAGACTTAGAGCACTAACTAACACGATTGGTTAGTCTGCATTTATATGTTAAGATGCAGTTAAGATATGTTTTCCTTGCATTAAATAGTCTCATTTTATTTGATGCAAGTGATCTCAGCAAACATATCCCAAGACTGTACCTTCACCAAGCATGAGCATTAGATGATTGTATGCAACATCTTCGCATCACTGCAGCAAAGTATGACAAGGCAGTTAATACATGGTCACTCAGCAATCACAAATGGCAAACAAGTGCTGGGTGGCTTTCATGGCTGCTGGACAGCTACTTCCTAAAACAAATATTGAAGATGAGAGAGGATTGCTGTGCTGTGTAACGTGCTGCCATAATCTGACACCCTTTCATTGTCTCTTATGAGAAAGGGCATTGCCATTACCAAGGATCAAAAAGATGCAGTCAAGCTAAGACTGCAGTTTGTTAGCTTTATGTGGATCTAAATGCAGGTTGCCATTGGCAGGGACAAATTTACTGCTCTAGCTCCACACCCAGCTGTTGCTACAACTGAAGTACATGACAATTTAATTGGTTAACTAGTGTGGGTCAGGTTATTTTTTAGCTTCCTAGTGTAGATTAGTGGGGAGCCACATATGCTAATACCAGCACTGGGAGGGTACAGAAGTCTGATTTCCAAGGGAGGTGCATGCAGACTGCATTACAGCAATCTTACTGCAGCTTCCTTTGCTCCTCAGGGGTTACCTGCTACTCTGTTTCTCATTTACTTCTACACCTCCTAAATCAAAGGTGCTTCCATACCTGTTCTGGTTTACTCTGTCCATCAGTATGCCCTAGCCTGTCAGTAGGCTTTGTTTTCAAGTTAAACTTCCAACCTTCCCACTCTTTCCATGCTCTGTAGCTGAAAGGGTCTTTTTATTCTTTCTGATTAATTACAAAGTAGGCTTCTGCCTTTTAGTCCACCTGCAAAATGTACTGCTAATGTCTCTTCTTCATCATTATTAGGTATACATTTCTATCCTTCCTGGTTATGCAGAACAAAAGAAAAAAAATCTTAACACCTCCTTGATCTCCCATTTCAGAGGTCTACTACCTTAAATAATACTGGATTCCTTTCACTACATAGGGAAAATGAAGCCGAGGATAAAGGCATTTTTATGATGCTTCTTTTCTCAGAAAACTCCAAGTTCATTTTCTCATCCTACAATCCCAAACAATGTATTTAATATGCACACAAGCCTTAGGTATACCCTTTCCAGGTACAGAAACATCCAGCTTTCCCCAGCTAGTTTATACTGGAGCTCTCCGTAATATTCTGAAGTGAAAAACAAAGGATTAGCATAAACCTAAAACACTATTCAAAAGCCAAAACACATCCTACTATTTCAGTGATTAAAAGCCTGTATTTTAAAACAGAACCTGAAAAAATGAAACATTTTTTAAGAAGGTCACAGAACTGGATATAGAATCCAGATTGTGATTACTGAGAAGTGCACCACGCACTGTCTATGACTCAGGGACAAAAAAGAGTATCTTGCTTGACCTCTCATCCAGAAGCTAGCTGTTAGTCTGAGGTTTACTGGTTTTTTCTTTCTTAAATGCAGCATCTTAAGTTCCAGCTGCAAATGTCTCAAGCTCCCATCATTTCCATGGCCTGCCTAACGCTGGTGAGTGTCCAGAAATGCCAAACACTGCAGCAGCCTCATGACTCAGCAGGAATGCACTTACCTTACTAAAAGCTGTCCAGGGCAGAAGAACAGCATCACAGAAAAACTGAGTGTCATAACATTTTGGTGTTCATAAGAGGTACTACCCTAGACATGTATCTATAAACTAGATATGATGGACAATCATGTCCATCTGCTGTTTCATTCAGCACAGTCAATTGTATGACACTGGTGGAGCTCTTCAGTCACATTTAATAGGGGGCATCACCACTATGGCACAGGAATGAAAGGACACATTTTTCATTAAGTCTTAATCAGAGCAGAAATCTGAGAAGATATCAAGCAGAAATGTTTCCCCAACACAGAAGTCTGCTCTTGCCCCAAAGAAGAACAGAAGTGAATTTTCCATCGGAACAAATCTAAATCTTGCAAAGCCAGAACATTTCATACTGATTTCAGAGAAAAATCTAGGCAAAATAAAAGGCAAAATCAGAACAGAAATTATTAGTGGAAAAGAAAAAAAAATCATTTTGAGACTTTTTTGACTTGGAAAATATGGAGATAGTGACATTTTATTATCTAATGACAGTGAAAGGTTATCTAGAAACCTAAATATAAAGCAACACAGCGACAAGGAGAGAGACACCAAATGAATTTGATATATCTCCTATAAAACCTATAAAAAGAAGTCAGTTAGGCAAACAAAGCTCACGAAGAAAAGAACAGAAGCAAAGTAGGTGTTATGCACAAACATTTTACTCACCTTAAATTGTGATCAATCATTTTGGAGAGGTATTTTTATCCACCAGAACTGGAAACAACATCAGCATTTATAACCTGTCTCTAAAGAATACTCCCAAGATAGAGCCTGACTAAGCTTACAGTCTCATTAAAGGTGCTGGTGCAGCAAACTGACATTTCCTAACTGAAGGCTTTCTTTTGTGGAAGACAACAATATTCACATTGGCAAAACAAAACCAAAGCAGGTGAAGACTTTGCTAGTGCTTTTGCAGTTGATATCATTTGAGAAATACTTTGAATTTCTGAAAATATTATAATTAAAATTTTCAACTACACCTAAATGATAGAAGAAATTAACTTTGTGATTTTAAAGGCAACTTAAAATTCTTTTCCCACTTAACATGAGCACTATGCCAGTTATTTTTCACCTTTTAAAATGCAGTTCAATATGTACAACCAGTGAAAAATTCCATGTTCTGGCTCCGACAAGGCTGAAGACAGAAAATCAGAAGTGGAAATTGTCACATCATATGGCAATTCACTGTAATTCATTAAACCATTCTGCTTCTTCTTTGCAACTGAAATTTAAACGTGATTTTGAAGACAATTGCTTTGTCTTCTTTGCTGGGCTTTGAATGAACTGTGCATGCCCTGCAGTTGCATTTGCAGTATGTATGTCAGCAGCTTATGCTGAAAAGAAAATTGAAGTGCAACATTACTGCCATTGTTTCACAGCCAAAATGATGTCAGAATATACAGAACGTGAATGGCTCTTCTGAGCAGAAGCTGGGTGGAGTAATGCTTACAGCACACTTCATGAACTCTAAATATGCATTCATGTGCATGGTGTTCGACAATGCTTCCTGTCCAACTCAGTTTAGTATTAACTAATCCATTTATACTGTTTTACAGGATTTGATCTCTTAAAACACACTTTATAATATGTCTCAACTCTTTCAGAATCAGAGAGCTGGCCTGTTGGATCAAGTCCGGCTGTCACCGAATGCCGCCATGGCCATTAACCACATCCTGAAGTGCCTTGTCTATGTGTTTTTTGAACATCTCCAGGCATGGTGACTCCACCACCTCCCTGGGCAGCCTGTTCCAACGCCTGACCAGCCTTTCAGTAAGGGAGTTTTTCCTAAAATTCAATCTAAACCTCCCCTAGCCATCTCCTCTTGTTCTACTATCACTTGATACTAGGGAAAAGAGAACAACATCTAAACAGAGGCAATTCCTGTGATTAGAGGAACAGAGGTTCTTACATTCCATGTTAGAGGAATAAAGATGTCACATATCTACATATACCAGAGATCTTTTGTCTTCTACAGTGCATCATATAATCATCGAGCCCTAGCTTTAGGTTTCTTTTGTCCAGGTATAATTACACAGTTTGTAAATTTACAGGTCATTGTAGTTTCAGAGGAAACAATGGAAGCATTTGGGATCCTAAAACCTTCCCTTTTCTTAAGGACATAGCATAGAATCCCAGAATGGTTTTGGTTGGAAGGGACCTCAGAGATCATCTGCTCCAGCCTCCCCACCCTAGGCAGGGACACCTCTCAACTTGACTCAGCTTCTCAAGGCCTCATGACTGTAACTATGTGAAAACTTCAGTGTCTTCCAGATGCTATTTCCCAAGTTCTGGTCTATAAAAATACCCATTTCTAGCCAATTGAGTCAGTTGGAACCAGAGGTGCTTGGTTAGTAAGCGCACACACCAGGATAGACTTACATCAGTGATAGTGTTCAGAGCAGTATCTGCACCAATGCTGAAATCTGAACCCGGTACATTGTTGGATACAGTTGCAGGAACCATAACCATGGGAACACAGAACTCGTCATATTTCTCTCGGGCAGCTGACAATTCCAGGAGTCCGAGGTACGCCTGTTGGGCACAGGCATTGGGCGAAAGATTAGGATGAATAAAATAAGGGCAAAGTGGGAGTGATAAAATGGGAAGGGCCATGGGAATGCCATTTCTACCACAGCACACTTAAGGAAGTCAAGGCATCAAGGAACCACTAAAATCTAACAGACATAGGGAAAAGAAAGTATTAAAAACAGGCATGACAAACAGAAGACTCACTTTCAGGGAAATTCATCACTTAGACATAAAGTGATCTGTACAACACAAACATGCTGCAAACTAATTCTCCAATCTTCAGGTACTGTCACTTCTCTTTTAAAAATCTTAACATTCCTAACCAAGGCCTGCACAAAATGGATGATTCATTCCTTATTAAGAAGCAGTAACTATGCTCTTATCTGTTGAGAGTTGGTAAAATACTCTCCTGCATCAAGATTTCAAAACTTATTTTGGTAAAATGAGATGAATATGAAATACAGCAAACCAGCAAGGACTTGTGTAGATTGACCCCAGGCTCTGAAATGCACTGTGTGAGAAAGAATGGATTAAATAAGGGACTACAGTGCAATTCATATCAAAGGTCAAGAATTTCTGGATGTTCTAAGAACTGACACAGCATAGACTGAAGCTTGCACTACTGAAGTTGTCAAGTTGTGGGGGGTTTAACACAAAAGTCCTATCCTGCTGTCTCCAAGTATCCACCTAGCACATTCAGCTTTGCAGCTCCCGGTCACAGTCTTGAACGTCAACCTCCTACAGATCAGTGAATGATGACATTCCTAGTTCTAAACACTATGTGCTGCCTATCAAATGCAGCTACAACCAAATACACTTTACATGAAGATGGAGTAAAAATCAGACTAGTCTGTTTGGTTTGTTAGGAATTCTACTCTACTCAGGCAGAACCAATCATTTCAGTGTACCTCAAATCCACCAATAACCATAAGGGCGTTAATGCAGTTAGTGCGCATCTGGTCAGCAATCTTCTCCAGATATTTTGCAGGAAGAGTACTAAAAATTATTAAACCAAAAGAAAAATAAAAACAGTTTACAGACTCTGCAGCAACAAGGACTAATTACTAAGCTCAAACAGTAAACTGAGTAGGCAATGCAATATTTTTTTATGTATTTATCCATATAAAGAACTCTTCCTGACAATCAGTAAAGAATTAGGTCAAACAAAGTGCCCCATTTTAAATTTCAAGTCCCATTTTCATCCTCTCTTCACAGCTGGTACAGTACTATAAAGATACTCAAGTTGGAAGTAATGATATTAAAAAAAAAACAGTAACAGAGGACTTAAAACCTTGTGTGGAAGTCATCACACGATGCATATCTACAGTACCAGAATTTATCATATTAGTCAGCAAAATATTGCTGTTACCGTTTTGTACCAAGAATCGATCCTCCTTGTCCAGTCCAGCCTCCAACATCTCCCCAGCTGATTTCCTTTATCTTTGAATAAAAGTAAAAAAGGAGATTCAGTTTGCTACTCATCCCAGTACTTCTCCTGACATGCAGCAAACAGCAGGTACTACTTAATGGAGAATTGCTGGAAGAAGTTGCTGGGCATCAAAAATGTCAAAGCAAGCTAACTTCTCTCAAATTGTTACTAATCCTTTCCCACTCTTGTTTGTTCTTTCTTCCTCCAGACTATGTTTTCTTGGTTTTGTGTCATGATCCTCTCCTACTAAACGTGAAACATCTAAAACTAGGTATGTGAGGTTAGTTCTGGGACCAGCTAGGTGTAGAAATCATGAGTCTCATATCCAGTTTCTCCTCAGTACACCAGCCGATGCCTACCATTTACAACAGGGAACAAGGACAATCTAATTCATCTGGGGAATAAGAGAAAAACCTCCTCCCTCAACAATTACCACTGCAGAGTTTCTTGCAGCAAAGGAGCACAGATGCAAGAACTCATCACACAGAATCACCAATTCTTCTGCTGCTCTGTGGAGAACTTCCCACATGCTAAACACTGACCAAAATTAGAAGGTAGGATCCATCTAAACTAGTCCTGTAGCTCAGCAGCACAGGATTAGCAATACTTAAGATAAATGAATCTGCATTCTTGAAAGAGTTGAGAACTACAGTTACCATTAGGGGTCTGCATGTCTGTATAAAATAAAAGGGCTTACAGAATCAGTTCCCACAACAGTTATGACAGAACATGAAGGTGGTGCTGTAGGATGAAGTGCATACCACTCTGTGATTCACATCTGTAATACTGACCTTGCCTCTAGCAAAACCTTCAAATCCATCAATGACAGCAAACATTTTATGGCCTTCAGTTATGCCAACTCTCACTGCAGCCCTCACTGCAGCATTCATGCCAGCTGCAGGGGCGCCGACATTTAAAACTGCCACATTAAAATTAGTCTGCAAGAGAAAAATAATTCAGTAAGTACTTCAATTTCTACACCTGGACTAATTTGTCCATTATACATAGTTGCTATTAGAACACAGGAAAGGAATTTTCAAAGCCCCCCAAAGCATCCAAAATTTAAAGGTAACTAAATAATACATATATAAGCTTTTCCTCAGTTCCTCTGATATGCACATTTCATCTACTTCTCAGTTCCCATCCAACTCCTTTTACTGGAGCACACAGATTTGGCTAGTGTGGCCATGCAGTTAACAATTGCAGGCAGCCTACATTGCCTTCTAATGCCATCCATCACACAAAGACGTGGCAAACAATTTTAAACAAAATATCCCAATGCAAAGAGTCCTAAATTTGCACAGGTAGATGAAAGCTTTAAAGCCAAGCCAACAGACATCTGATCTGGCAAAGCAATGCTGACAATCCACCACAAAACTTCTAAATTCCTTTATCTCCTGAGGTTGAAACTTTGGTTCTCATTTTTGCACCAAAGAAGTTTCTTCCCGAGATCCATTCCAATCCCACTCTCTCTCAGCTTAAAACCATTGCCCTTTGTCCTATTGCTACACACCCTCATGGAAAATTCCTCTGCAGCGTTCCTGTAAGATCCCTTCAGGGATGGGAAAGCAGTTCTAAGGTGTCCCCAGAGTCTTCTCCAGGTTGAACAACTTCCGCTCCCTCAGCTTCTCCTCACAGCAGAGGTGTTCCAGCCCTTGGATCACCTTTGTGTCCCAGCTTGGAACTCACTTCAACAGTTCTGTGCCTTTCTTATGCTGGGGATAGTGTAACTGGAGGCAGGATTGGAGATGAGGTCTCAGCAGAGCAAAGGGGCAGAATGCCCTCTCCTGCCCTGCTGGCCACACTCCTCTGGCTGCAGCCCAGCACACAGCTGCCTGGCTGAGCTGCATGAGGGCACTGCAGGCTCCTGGGGAGCTTCTCAGCAACTAACACCCTCAAGTCCCTCTCTTCAGAGCTACTCTCAACCTGTTCTGCACCCTGCCTGGATTTGTGCCTGAGACTAGCCCAAGACTGTTAAGATAACCCACGCAGACAGGCTTGCACCCTTACCTTTGGAAGTTCAGCATCTGGCTTTTTGTGCGACAGCAACTTGTAGGTGTTCAGGTTGTTTTCAAAGCTCCTAAATAACGATGACCCAAAAAAAAAAACTCAATAAACCAGTATTTTTTCTCACATCTATTTTAAAGAAACACTTGCATTTTTCAGAAAGTTTTCAAGTCAGGTTTGTAATCTTTGTAAAGTTACTACAAATGCAAAGCACAATAAAAACTTGAAATGAGAGAACACTGGAAAATACTCAATCCTGGAATATAGTAGTGAGAATACAAGCTAACTATACAGCTGCTCAGTTAATCTTACAGATCACAGAGAAAGCACTTTATCATCAAGTGACATGGAACAGAACATTTCCAGCATTATTGTTGTAAAACTACCAGCTACTTATCAACAACGTCAGGAGGTTGGCCTAAAAGTCTTAACTGAACAAATATATGGTTGCTACCAGCCAGCTCTCACAACACAGCAGCTCTGCTCTCTGTGACTGTTTGGCCTTCTATCAGTCACTAGTCTGGCCTAGTACTGAACCAGTTTGCTTTGGATGGTTTTATGCAGGTATGAATTTCAATTCTTCTACCTAATCCACTCCTGTCTCCTCTGTTACTCTTGAATACATAAAGACACACAATAACTATTTAGAACAAAACAGGAAGTGCCAGTAGAACAGCAAAGCGATTCAGCTTTTCTGGAATGAAGGAACTGATGCAAGTTATTGATTATACCTTCCACGAAGCCTCACAGCCTCAACAAATCTTCCCTCATCCATGGCTTTCTGGACTTCTTGAGTCTTGAAAAGAAACAACATCGAGTTGATTATTTAAGACCTTTTAAAAAGTAAGTCAATTATTTATTTCAGTAAATAAATCATTCTGAAATAGCTTTCCAAACTGAAGGAAAAGAAATACTAATATTTGCTTAATTTTTTAGCTACCTTTTATCACTGCATAAATTGCAGTGGAGGGAAGAACAAAGTAGCAGCATACACTAGAGGCCTTCCTGGGACAAAACCAAACCAATAACAATAACACTGCTTGCTTAAGCAGTGACAAACCCCTCTATATTTCTGTTTTGTGTTCACTTTAAGCTGAACAGTTTTAGCGCAGAAAGCTGACTGATGGGTATGTTGTGTAAATGGATCTGATGAATTTGTTGCAGCAATAAAATGAGAAGATCTAAGATAAAGGTTTAAAATAAACACTTATATCTATTTCTTGTTTGTTGGTAGTTCACAAGTAATAACACAGAAAACATACATGAAGTTCACTAGTCCCAGATGTGGGAAAGTTCTGCCCACGTTCCCATCACTGCTTTAATGACAAAGGACAATTACAGCGCACAGTGGTCTGTTGCAGTTCATGAAAAACTCTAAACTGGTTTTTTGCCAGACACTCACCATCTGCACACACTCCATCAAAGGCAGACGGACTGCTTGGTTTCCAGACAGGGACACGACGCAGGCAGGGGTAGCTGGAGTAGCTTCTAGAAGGGCAAGTACAGCTTCCACGCCCATACGGCTTGCCTGAAAACAAACAATGTTTGAATGTTCGAGCAAGCACAAGGCTCCCCATCACAGAAATGGTCAGAATTTCTCTGTAATTGAAGGTGAAAACAATTATTCCTTGGTAAGTGAAAATGTCACAGGCTGTTTAATACCCTTAAGTACAGACAATCTTTCTTTCAGCTTTGCTTTTTAATCCCAATACAGATTCTCACATGAAGTGCTTCACTATTCTGAGCTCAAGCTATTCAAGACAGTTAAAGTGAAACAGTAATTGGATTTATAAAGTGCATCAGACAGAAAACCTCCCCACACCCCAAGAAATACTCAAATGCACTTTTACTATGAGTATGCCAAAGTAATGATTTTATGTTCACTCACCAAGATTCTGTCGAAAGCTGAAGGGGTTCCACCTCTCTGAACATGACCCAAGATAGTTACTCGGGTGTCAAACCCAAGCCGCTGAACCACAAGCTGCAGAGAGTTTCAAAATGCAGTGGGTTTAGAATCATCATTGCTTTACAGAAACATGTTGGCACTACTCTGCTCTTCTCCAGGCTAAACAGCTCCAGGTCTCTGAACCTTTACTCGTATGAGAAATGTTCCCCTCAGCATTTTTGTGGCCCTCTGTTGGACTCTCTCCAGCAGTTCCGTGTCTCTCTCAAACTGGGAAGCTCAGAACTGCACAAGATACTCCAGGTGAGGCCTTGCTAGGAGCAGCAGAACCTCCCTGGACCTGCTGGGTTAGACATCTTAATGCATCCCAGGAGAGCACTGTCTCTCTTGACCAAAAATCAGACTCCGGGCTCGTCCGGGATTTGAACCCGGGACCTCTCGCACCCTAAGCGAGAATCATACCCCTAGACCAACGAGCCAGGCGCAGTTCTCTTCCCAGAAAACCTCAGGAAAAGTCAAACTTTCCACGACTATTTTTCAACTTCCTTTCAGCAACTCTTTCCAGGAAAAACAGAATAATCCCAGCTCTGAAGTTCTTCTTAATCATACACATCAAACCACAACTTTTGGCAAGGCGACCATTCCGGTAACACTGACCAGACTTTGCCCAAAACAATACTGTTGCACTGTGAGATGGGCCAGGATTAACACTTTACAAGCAAAATAATGTTAAAATTACTGATTGGAGCTGACTTCAGACCCTGTCAATTAAGCAGATGTTTTGGACTATTATTTTATATTACAAAGAGAAAAGGTTCTCATTAAGAGTCACTGAAATATTGCCCTTTAAGTGGACTACGGACTCAAAGAACAAATCCAACGCAGAAACAGCAAACTGTGACAAATCTGTTACTTTACAGGAACAGATCTACTGTTCAGAAATGTTTGGTAATAAGACAGTACCATCTGTAAAGAATAAAGCAGAAAATGTATCGTGGGGATGCTGACACTTACATCCTTAACCTTCTCTGATGTTATAGGTTTGTTGTGGCAGTCAATAGCTCCTTCAGCTACAATAATAATATTCAGCCTTTTCTTTCGTGCACGATTCTACAATGAAAATGGAAGCATGTGAATATAGCTAGAAAAGTGAAGGAAGCATACAGCACAATTCTAGAACCATTAAGCTTCTAGGATTTGAGGAAATATTTCTTGCACTCAACCACTGCAGAGTTCTCATGTATTTTATCTTCAGACAAGTCTTTCCACTGATGAAGTGAGCAGAGATGTATACACACTGCCTATGCAGGAGCAGTTTTACGTAATGCCTAGAGTAGGTAATATAACTCTTTAAAATACTTGTGGAATGCAGAAAAAAAATAAATGCTGAAGATCAAACAGCAGTAGCTGTGACACTAGAAGCAAAGACTCGCTGGAAGCACTAATCACATTTTAAAATCATTGTTTGCATAAAAACATCTGTAAAGGGGTCAGGGAATCCCAAACATAGTAATAGATTACCTCTGAAAGCTTGACACACATTGAGTCTTCCCATCCTTCTTCTGGTGGATATTCAGGAATAAACACCCAATCTGCACCACAGGCTAAGGCACTAACAAGAGCTAGATACCTAGGAAACACGACAAATGATTAGACAACTATAGTTCAGATTTCCCTGTTGTTCATAATGGTATCTGTATGAGACACCAACTGCTGAAGACAATACATACCCACAATGTCTCCCCATAACCTCCAGAACAAATGTCCTCTGATGGCTGTAAAAGAAAATACAGTAACTGTAATACTGCAACTCAGAAATCCCATCCAAGTACTTGAAATCAGAATCTGGTGTCAAGCAAGAATCTGGGTTTATCATTCTCACCAAATACAAAAGGCATTAGCAAAACAGGAGGCTGTATTAAACAATGTCTCTGAAATTAGCTATCTTGCAACACATAATTCATTTTCACTACTACTTCCTTCCAAAAACAAAGGCAGTCAGAAGGGAAGAGATGAACATTTACTAGAAATGTAAACGATGCAGATTCAAAGTTAAGAACAGCAATGGTAAAGCTGCATTTTCAAAAAAATAAATCACTTGTTTAACTTTTACTGAGGGAAATCTTAAGATCTGACGCATGAACCACTGTATATTTGTCAGCTTTCTATACCTTTGAGCAGTGGTCATGATGGCATCCACGACTTCAATGATTCTGTGCAAGGCTGAGTCAGTACCTATGGTCATATCAGTGCCACAGAAGTCATTGTCTATGGATCCAACCATTCCCACGATGTTAAGGTAAGCATACTTCTTAACAGCCTCTTCATCAATCTTTCCTGTAAAGAATTGTCCAGAGAAAGAGCTGTAAGATGTTTTATTTTCTTTTAAACATTTTAGACACACTGCTTGGATGCTCTACTTCTGTAAACTAATCATATCCAAACATTAAATTATGTTTAGATATTTTAGGTAACAAGGTTAGTCAAAACTACAAGCAAAAGCCAATCAAACGACCAAACGAAAGAATCCTGCACAGAACTCCTCACAATAAGGAAGGAAACAAGAGCTTTTCAGTCCATATCAAAGTGTCAACAGATTATCAGGTTTTGTAACCAACCTTGAAATTGATGGCTTGGACTTAAACAAGAGCAATCAAATTGTAGTCTCAGTGTATGACATGCAATGAAGGAAGCAAACTGGATGTGATTATGGGCATACATAAACATTCGAAAACCAGCACTTTTTTTAGACTTCTCTTTTGCACCACTGAAAGGCTCTGATTTCATGATTAATAAGCAAATAGAATAGAACAGCTCCTATTCTAAGCCTTGGTCTGCGTCTCCCAAGACATCAGCGAAAATGCTGAATCATCCAAGAGTTCTAAAGGATCTCAAGGATGAAATACCTTAGCTGCTTTAATGCTTAAAACTATCTTAGCATCTGTGGATGGATGGTAGCAAATACAATGCCAATTTTTAATATGAGATTCAAGAACTATGTATTGGTGTGTTTATGCGAGAGAAAATAGTAGAAACCACCGTTAAAAAAAATAGAACTAATGTCCATAAAGATAAATACAGCATTCTGATGAACAATCCAAATGTTTTCAATGAATGTGTACCATGCATTACAAACCTTTTCTAGAGCTCCAAAGGTGATTTACTAATCACACGAATAAGGGATATCTGGTTGACATTCTACTTAGATTTCCAAAAAGCCATGGACAAGGTCTGTCTCCAAAGGATTTTTGAGGAAACTAAGTAGCCACAGCATAAGAGAGAAGGCTTTTCCACAGAGTAAGCAATGTGAAACAGAGGGCAAAAAAAATAAGGAGGGTGGAGGTAAATGCAAGTTCTTGTAGCTGAAGAAAGTTAACAATGGAGTTCTACAGGGATCTGCGCTGTTCAACTCAGCAATAACCTAGAGAAGGGAATGAGCAGTAAAGTGCCAAAGTTTACACACTGAATTATTTGAGTTCTAAAGATATGGAGTGTCTGAGAAAAAATGAAGACAACTAGCAAGACACAGCGAGCAGTAAAGTATCAGATGGAACTCACTGTAGATAAATGTGAACTCACACACATGAAAAATGTACCCTTGTATCACAAACAAAATAACGCTGTTTTCAGCATAGTAATAGAATAAAGCTGTTTTCATTAATAAATCAGCTTCAGTGCTCAACAGCAGTCAAAAATAATCCAAACATTAGGAAATATTAGGCAAAGGATAGAGAACAAAACAAAGATCGTTATACTACTGTGTAGATCCATGGTTTGCCCTCATCTTGAATACTGGGTGCAGTTGTGGTCCTCCCCACCTCAAAAAGGACATGGTAGAACTGGAAAAGGTTCAGAGAAGGGCAACAAAGATGATCAAAAGGTACAGAACTTACATGTAAGGAACAACTAAGCAAACTAGGACTCTTTCATCTAGAAAAAGAGATGATGAAAGGAAAATAAGACAGCTGTAAAATCTCAAGTGGCATGCAGAGAGGAAGTAGGATTGATCATTCACTGTTTGTTCTAACACAAGAATCATAGGACATTAAACGATACTAGAAGTCAATGGGATTAAAATAAACAGGAGAAGATTCTTCAGCATCTTCATTCAATGAAGCTGCAGAACCCCTTGCTACACAATGTTTTCAGGAAAAATCTGTATGCTCTCAAGGAAGCTGTATATGTTCACAGAAGAAAAACTCATTGAGGACTGCTGTCAGCACCTGGTTCAGGAAGTCCTGAAGTCAGAAATGGATGGAACCTCTCGGTATCGATACATTATGAATCACATATATAGCACTGACTTGGCCTTGTTTGGGCTTGTTCCTTTAGCCTTCCCTATACATTCTTTTGGATGCTATCAAGGACAATTACTGGGCTGGATGCACTTTTAGCAACAGCCACTTAATGCTCTAATCTTAAACAGCGATACATAGGCAGGAAAACATCTGAATTTAGTAACAACCTAGCATGCTGCTTGATGTAAAAAAGGAATTGCCATCTCAGTTTGCATCTGAGGGCAAAGGGCTTTTCAAGCAGAAGGCTGAAAATGACTCATCGTGAGGGATAAAAGCCACATGAACTGTTGCCCAGTAACTTATCTGGCCTTTCTGAACCTTTATGGTATACAGGAGATGATGTACAGGAATTAAGAGCTATCGTTTTATGAAGGACAATGTAATGACCTAGAATGCAGGTATTTGATTTCTGATCAGGAGATACCCTCTGGTCCATGTTGTGTAGATACGGTTAGCGTACATACAGGTGTCAAACTAAGGGCTAAACACAAACTTACCTTTCTGTGCCAGTTCTTCTAGAAGCCCACTCCATTCTTCACGGAACAGATTGGCACCAGTCAAGCTACCATCACCACCAATCACACACAGATTAGTGATTCCTCTCTGAACCAAGTTGTAGGCTGCTTGCAGGCGGCCCTCCCGCGTACGAAAGGATTTGCAGCGTGCGCTGCCAATAACTGTACCTCCCTACAAAAAGGAAATACAGCAGGTTTAACTTATAATCCAGTGTTTTGGATTTTAGTTTTTTTGTTGTTGTTAGTTGTTTTTTTAAGATAGATAAATGATTCAAGGTTATTTTGTAGCATAACCTCCATCTTTAATTTTACGGTGAGCAAACAGTAACAAAACCCAAAGAATTATCAAACCTGTGGGAAATGAGGTTCTCAAGAGCAGACATAAACCCCAGGGAAAAGGAAAGAATAACTCAAAAATGACTGAAAAAGAGCTACTCTTGAAGGAGAATGTTGAATGGTTTGGGATTAATTCCAGTAGCATTTCAGGAGACTCTCTAATTGTTGCTTATATGTGATGACAACAGTAAAAAGTGATGTGACACTGAATAATTAAGCATTTAGGCAAGTTTGTTCTGAAGCATTACATTTTCCCCCTAATACGAAACAGTAACAGAAAAGATGCATACTCAAAGCTCAAAACCAGCATTTGCTGTCACTCCACAGAATCACACAAAGAACTGCATCCACATTTAGTGCTTTATTAATATGATTTAAAGAGCTTCCTCCAGAAAGGCAAGTCATTATTTTCAAACACAACTGAAGTTCCCTGTCACTGAAAATTGATGGGCATCTTGCTGAAAACAAGTTACTTACACATCTGTGTTTATGTTAAGTCCCTCAGTAAAAGTTTAACCTTTGCCTTATTTATTTGGCACAGTGAAACAAACCTGGAGAAAATTCCCTCAACTTCTGCAGAAACATTTCCTTCACTTAAACTTGTAACATATCAACCATCCCAATCTAAATTTGAGCTTCTAATCTGCACACTGTACTAAAATGATCTGCCCTATCAATAGGGGTTTCAGCCTCCAAGTCAATCCCTAGGTACTATTTTACCATCTACAGTGCAACACACAACAGTTGCTGTTATAATTTAAAAAAAAAACACAGTGGAACATAAGCAGCTCAGCTTTCCCCACAGACAAAATAGTAGAGCATACACATGGAGATGCTCTAAAAATAACAATCTGGACTAAAAACATGTCTAAACTAATTATTTTCATACTTAGGAAAACACAGCATGGGGAAGCTTGTTTAAATTAAAAAAATACATTGGGCTGAATAATCTTTAATCAAAGCAACTAAGCACGTTCTGTAAGATGCATCCTAAGGCTCACTGCTGTTCTGTTGAGTTCCTAGCAACCAAGCTCAGAAAGGTATATAGCATACATGCTACATTCATGTATAGGCTGACTCCATCCTGCTCCTGTCTATGTTCCTGTATGGCTCAGCCATGACATCTCAATATTCTCTTAATCATAAAGTGGGTCTGGATGATGTTCTTCAAGCCACATGGTCAGTTTAACGTAGGCTTGCAGGGAGCAGAAATTTGGACTATGATCCTTGTGTGTCACTTCCAACTTGAGATATTCTGATTCTATGATTAGATTGTACAAATCAGGGATTAAATAAAACAATTTAAAAAAACCCAAACAAAACAACCAAACCCCCAAACATATGCAGACAAAATATCTCACAGGTCTTTGCTTTTAAGAAATAAACCTACTTTTCTCTTTGCTAACTGCTTCATGTTTACTATGTTAGCTTTACAGACAGCTCCAAAGAAACCCACACTTCACCTGGAGGCAGTTTTCAGAAAGCTTGGCAAGCAGCAAAGCCTCTTCGCCAAACATAGCATCTGCTCTGGAAAAGGTAACACTACCATGCTGAGGAAAAGTGCAAGGAGATCCGAAGAGCCACCTTGCAGAACGTTGCAACAGAAATGCACCAAGTCACTGGTATTATCTGAGCTCTGGAGAACTGTAATTACTCCTATTACTGTAATTCTAAATCCACATAGACAGAAAGCCAAGAGGGTTTCATCAGAGAGCATCTGCCTTAAAACATACACTCAGATCATATTTCAGTCCTGTGATGCCTTTTTTATTAAACGCAGATTTGTCAGTACAGCTTTTGGAGGCTAATGAGATGTACTGCTGAAAATCTAGGGCAAAGGTTTTCAGATTCTTTCTGTGCACTGAACACAAGACCACACAGAGATCTTTAGAGAGTCGAACATTCATGTTGTAGAAATCAGGCTTTGCTGAAAATGGTCTGTACTGGTCACTCAAGTCATCACAGAATTCAAATCCATAATTCCTGTGATTGCCTGTATCTAGAACTGTGGTTCTCTCTTTAAAGAGAGGGGATTCAACTCCCACCCCTTAAAACTTACCACTTGCAGGATACTTGAAACACTTTCCCATGAAACTTCCACAATATTATCACCTCCATCAACCATTCCCTGGTAACCCTGCAAGAGAAAAGTATTTCAGAAGCCTGATTTTAAAAAAACCTGTATCATTTCCACTGCAGTGGTACTCACCTTCCACAATTTAACAGAACTTTTAAAAGAAATCAAAACCACTAGATAACATAAAATTTAAATTAAAAACATTCAAGCAGATACCACATTAGGGAAAATAAAGCCAAAGAAACCCTCTTTCTACAAGATCAGTTTCATAAACAACTTCAAGATACAGTAATACTTTATGCAGATCACACAGCTTCTAAACTCTCCTTTCTCAAGAATAAAGCTTCAAGATACAGTAATACTTTATGCAGATCACACAGCTTCTAAACTCTCCTTTCTCAAGAATAAAACTTCAGTTATTTATGAAAAATTACAAAGATTGATAAACTCTAAAAAGTATTATAAATGAGCTTCCTGAAATGTAACTTCAGTCTGAAGTCATGTCCTTAGGAAAACAATCTACCTCTGTAGCACTTTGTACACTTTTCCCTTCAAGATAGGCATAAGCATAACAAAATGAAGAGCAACAACCAAAAAAATTTTCATAAACTATGGAGAAATCAGGTCACAGAACTCCCACTCTTTCTTTACACAAAAGACACAAATAGTTACGGAAAGAAATGTAGTACAAAAATTTTAATTTGTAGTGATAAATTTAAGAAATCCTTGATATCTTAACTCAAAAAACCAGAAAGCAGCATGTGCCATAATATGGAAAGAACTACACCTAGCAGAAAGAAGGAAAAGTAGCCAGTGAGCAAATGAAGGGTTTTGCTACACCTGGCTTCTAATATTAACTCCCTACATAAATACTAGCAGGAAGACAGTGACAATTAGGGACTCTTCTCTATTAGTTGATACTGTGAATGCTGTTTGCTGTGGGTTTGACTTTAAAAAGAAAAAAAAATACAGCAAAAGTCTAACAAGGAAAACTGAGAGAGATACCAGGATAAAACTGGAGTTACTATTCAACTTAGAGACATTTATTTAAATCCAAAGGGGAAAAAAACACACTAAATAAAAGAACAAACACAAAACTGTTTCTGTCTCCATTTCCAGATGCTGTGCATACAAGGATAGTCATGGTGAGCCTTTCTTCTGTAAGCAGCTCTCACAAGACTGTACACACTTACTTTTAGGGCTTTCAGGAATAAATCAGGTGGAACCAAAAGTTTAGGTGACACTATAAACTGGAGACACACAATTTGGCACAAAGCAGAGCATATGCTGGCTTTCTCCAGGGAGCAGTAATGTGGAAATGTGCTATGGCTACACTGGTTTAAAAAGCCGTCTTTATTGTATGAATATTCCAGCATACTTGCTAGTCCCTCACTAGCATCATACGATAAGAACATAAAGAGAACCTGAATTCAGCAGAAGTTACTCTAATTAAGCTTTCCAGGATTCCAGTACAGATTCTAAGCAGAAAACATAGAAGATT
>VWYK01022543.1:102244-129303 GCA_013399775.1 Semnornis frantzii | reverse complement strand
GGGCACAGCACTCAAGGTGTGGTGTCTGGTAGGTGCTGGTGGGAGCTATGTGCCTGCCACTTTACAGTTAGTTGAGGGGCAGCATTCCTGGAGTGCTTTCCATTCTGCATGCCTTTGTCTTGGAAACAAGGGAGAGGACTATTTCATCCAGTCCTGATGACAGCCTCGAGACCCACTTTGCCTTATTTCTCCCCATGACAGGATGCTCAGAGATCAAAGCTTCTAAGCTGCTCATGTCACCCAGATCATCAGGACTGCTCCCACTGGGCAGGGCAGCAGAAAGCCATCCTGGGCCACAATGCTTGGAGCTTTCCATACTGGGACAGTTCATGGAAAGATCTCACTTCCTTTAAATAGCAAAGTTCTCAAGCAGCCCTCTCCTTTCCCCCCTTGATTGAGGCAACCTGCTTCTTTTTGATTAGAAAAGGCAGTGCCCTCCTGAGAGATAAGCGCAAGGGAGGGGAGGCAGAGCCAAGCGAACAGGATCCACTCTCCAGTGTGCAGCTTGTGCATGGTTAATGGATGCTGGGCATTAATATTTCTTACCCCTTTGTCTGTGTTCACTGTAATAGAAACCCCTGTCTAGACTGAGTGGCTACTACAAGTAATCCCAGTAATATCCAGTAAAATCACTCTGAAATGTGATAGCTATAGTTATCAAGGAGCACCAGGATTAACTTGATTGATTGAACAATGGACTTCTGGTTTTTAACATGATCTATATGTGTCCCAAAAAAATCAAAAAATATACATATGGTTGTAAACCCTTCAATGCTGGGCAACTTATCATGGTCTGTAAATGCACTGACACACCCTAAAAGGAGAGAGATTAGTCTGCTCCAGAAGGCAAGGCTGAGTGGTAATGGCCATAAAGAAATACTTTCACTCAACCAGCTTCTGCAAGCAGCCTCTCTACTGACCCAACCATACAGACTTGGACCAATCTTTCCTTAAAAGTCCTTTCCTCAAGCTGCATCTCACAGTGCTGAACTCTTCATAAGTGCAACCAGGAGAAACATTTTCTCTTCCCAGCATGGCCTCTGCAGTGCCTCAGTAAATAACCATCTCCCTGACCCAGAAGAGCTGTGTTCTACCACCAAATCGCATTAAACTCGTTCACTGAATGAGCAGTAAAAGCTCTAGGCCCAGGTGCAAAGCATCAGCCACTTGTGTCACAAGCACATGATGGCTTTCTTGCTGTGCAAGGGCTGCAGCAGTGCATCTGATACCTCTGCTCTGAGCTGATCTGCAGTGGGGATGGCTGACCTTTCTGAAGGCTAGTTCACTTCAACAAATAGTTCATCAGTAGAGGTATAAGACCTGCAGCCAGGACTCCTGCATTAATTTCCAGCTCTGCTCACAGCCCTCTTTGTGAGCTTAGTTACACCTTTGAGTTGTTTTATGGCTTGATACAAGCTTGGAAATGAGAAAGGTGCTTTTACCTGAGAGCATGGAGCTAGCATTCAAAAGCTGCATGCATGGGGAGGCAGAAGACAGCCCAGCAGTCCAAGCAGGCAAGCATCAAGCTTTAGGAAAGTTACTTGTTAAATCAATTTCAGCTAAAGAATAACTACCCAGAGAGCTACATTTTGTCTCTAGAGTTCATAATCAATTCTCACTACATTCAGAGGAAGACATCCTGACTCCCCAGCAGCACCCAGCTACGAGAAAGGGAACAAAAAGAGAACTGAATGGTTTTAGCTCTTCAGGAACAGCTCTTGGCAGTGCCTGGCAAGGAACCTGGCTTTCTGGCTCATCTGTGGGGCAGTGATAAACAACATTGCTGCTCATGACCTTTGAAAATCTTGCTGCTGGTTCAGCCACTGAACCTTCCAGGCCTGTGTCCCAGTGCAGCAAGAGACAAAGCTTCCTTGCCCTTTGTGACACCTGCAAACCAAACCTCCTCTGGTTCCTGCACTGAAGCCACAGAACAGGTGGCTTAAGCTTGTCTGAAATACCAATTAAAAGAGCTCTCACTCTGTTGCTAATTGTTAAACATGTCACAGTGCCTCACCTGGGACTGGTGTGCTGCAGGCAGGCTGCTTGCTCCCTGTTTCTGCTAGTGAGCCAATCTGAGCAGGCAAAGGCACTCCACAAAGCATCCCTCACTCTGCCTTTTTGTTGTTTTTCCAGTGGAAACGTTTTTCATTCTGTAAGCTGGGTCTGTACCCACTGGTGACCAAACCCAACACTTTAAATGAGCAAAAGGTGAAGGATTTTAATCACTTTCATTCCCCCAGCTGCTGTGGAGCTGTGACAATCTCTTAGGTCAAGACACGGTCCATATCTAGCAGAAGGTGGTCGCAGAGCTCACTGAGCTGACCTGACATTGAACCTTTCACTGAGCCCTTCCCAGTGCAGGAAAATATTTGTTTTATTAGAGCCCTGCAGAACTCATCCCAGTCCAGGCACTGGGATTAAGACCAAATGTGTTAAGCTTGCATTAGGCAAAGCTACAAGAGGTCTGCATTTGGGGCTTCATCTGACTTGGTTTGTAGCTGCTGCAATGGCACGCTACAAGACTTGGGTTAATGACAGCACTCATGGCACCTTGAGGGTTCTGTTGGGGACTTCATGGAGGGGACAGCACTATCCTGTGTCAAATATTGTTGTTGAAGGATCAGGTAGCACAAGCTCCCTGAATCCTAAGCAATTCCTTTTACAAGGAAATTCATGAGGCTCTCCTGGCTGGCTGAGCAATGTCAGGCCCTCAAGTCTTGTTTTGCATCAGTTCCCTGCACATCAGAGGGCCTTGCTCAGCGACAGCACCAAGCATGCCTCCAGCAGCAGGGAGCTGCAGAGGGAACGTCAGGGCCAGGACTGGGAGGGTGCAGAGTGGACCTGTGGTCTCTAGGCACACCCAGGTCTCATTTTGGGACTCCTGAAATACAACAGCAGAGGCCATCTGCCCTGGTGTGGGGCTGAAGCCTGAGCTGCAGGGTGTGACTCCAAGCACATTCAGGGCTCAGATTTTGCCTGCACCAGGAGGTGTTCTGCTGGCCCTGAGAGAGGGCATCCCCTGGGGCTAGATGCTGGGGAAACCACTAAGGAGCTTTCTCACCCAAGTTTCTGAGTAAGCCACGTTCTCATGGTAACAGTGAAATCCCTGTTAAAATAGAGTGGCAAATATCCTGTTTCTTTTTATTGCTGAGCTGATATATCAGACCTGGGATATGAGCTATGTGATATTTCCATTACAACCATAATGTCTCCTTGAGACCTATATGGTGTCACTGTGCATTAGCAGGCTTCAGGAGTGTTCCTGGACAGGAAGATTTTATTTACTGAAATATCAAATACACCAGGTCCTGAGCCCTCTGTTGTAATCCCAAGAAAATGAAGGCTAGTGGAAATAAAAAGCTAATTCCTGTATTTTGAAGCCCACATGTAAATTTCAAACTTGGAAAATGCAGGGGAAAGCAAGGGGGGGAAATGTGAAATCAAAAGTTCTTTTATCTGAGCACAGTCACAAGAGAAATGCCAGAGAAATACCAGGAGGTTTGGTTAGTGTCTCTGGGTTTGACTCTCTGAAAGGAGCCATTACAAAGGAGGGATTATTGGGAGACACTCCCCACGCAGTTCCAGCAGTGCAAAGGTATCACTGACAAACTGCCACTCAGTTAGCTATCTCTTCTACTGGGAAGTAGCTTGAGAGCCAAGGAAGGGTGGTGAGGTGCAGATGTTCTCAATTAGCCAAAGGAGCTAACAAAACAACTTCAAACCTCCACAGTTGCTCTGGTTGAGAAGCCCTGAAGTGGGTCTTGAGCTGTTGCTGGGTGCTCACTTCTTTTGCATGCACTGTGGGAAACCAGTCCAGACCACAGCTGGGAAATCCCAGCTTTGGGAGCCAGATCCTCCCCATCAAATCCAAGGCAGGACTTGGACTGCAAAGTCCCAAGACAACAATCACAGCCCAAACACAGCAGGTCCTGTTGTGAGTGGCACAGCAAGGCCACTCCTGTCAGTGGGGAACCCAGGAAGATGCTGGAAGAGGATGGTCAAATCCAGAAACAGAAGTTTGCTTGTTCTGTGTCCTGAAATGCCTCCAGCTGAGTACAGAGCTGTGCAAACCTTTCTTCATCTTCAGACTGTGCTGAACCCTCAGTACTCTGCATGGATCAGCAGCTAGGACAGATGAATTATGGCAGAGGGAAACTCAGAGATTTGTGTTTGCTACAGACAATAGGATAGCAGAGTAGAGGAGACTGAAGACCTTCCTTCTCCAGGGCAGGGCTCCAGCCCCTGTCTCTCTGCCAGCCTGTGACTGTCCTGGGAGGCCTACCTGTCCAAACCTGGCAATTGAAAGGCAGCCTGCAGATGCACCCCGGGGGAGTAAAGAGACTCTGCTTTCAGGCACTGGAGATACTGCAAGTTCAAGAGCAGCCTGAGGACACTGCAGACTTATCAGGGCAGTGTCTACAGCAGCGGCATCAAGCCTGTGACACTTCCCTGGAGCCTGCCTGAGCTGCAGAGAACCTGCTCATCACTTTTGTCAGTAGAACTCACCCAGGCTGCACGTTCTGACCTACTTCTGCAAAGGTCAGAGCAGAGTCCAGGAAATGAGCAGCTGGAGGCAGGCACAGCTTGGTGATGTCTGGGTCGTGACACTGCTCCTGGCGATGTCCATGGCCTGAAACCTTGGTTAGGACACTGAAGTGTACCACCGGTGTTCAGCCAACGAGGCCCTCGAGTGACAAGCCCACAAAGCAGAGCAAACCAGGGAGAGGAGGTGGTTGGGGGCATTGGGAGAGCAGAACAGCTGGGGCTAGCTGAGCAGTGGTACCCACCGTGGCTGATGACAAAAGCAGCGTGGCTCAGAAGACCCCAGCCAGAGGCTTATAAGCCAAAACATGGTGTGGAAGGTGTGTGGTGGCAGGGGTTAAAAGCAGCAACAGCAAGAAACATCACATTCTCTGGCACTGAAGTGACAAGGGAGAAACAATAAAAGGTTGCTGTAGCTGCAGTCTGTCAGTGAGCTCTACACATACTGAGGGCAAATCAAAGAGTTTATTTCCTTGCCTCGGAGCAAAGAGCCATTCCTTCCCTGCCCTGAGTTCTGCATGACGTGACCACTGGCCCAGAGCTGCTGTCACCTGTGGTGTGTCATTTGGACTGCATCTGCTGCAGGCTTCTCTGAGGCAGAACACTAACTTCATTGAGACCATTGGCAAGGGCTTGCAGCAGAGTAACAAGGAGCTGGAAGGAGGTCTGGGTCCTGCAGCCGTGGCACCTGGTACACCAGGCCTGCAGAAAATGGGGCTGAGAGAGGCCTCCTGGGTCGCTGAGCCTTGTCTCCTGCTATCACAGGCACCATGTCCTGTAATCCCTCTCATAAACACAGCAGCAGCTGCAGGAGAAAATCCTGGAATGGCTGAGGATGCTGAATGGGAGGTGTTAGAGGGTCCTGAGTCAGGGGGATTTGGAGCATGCAAAGAATGCAGCTCCGTGCTGTTTAGAAGAGCAAGACAAGATTTTATTAATGAAGCTGGAAAGTTGCACATCCAGGGAGACAGCCAAGGCCTTCATTATGCCAGACAGGCATCAGAGCAGTGCAGTTCTAGCTTTCTGCTTCTGGCCTTGAGTTCAGAGAGTCATTTTCCTCTGTTTCAACATTTGGTTGAATATAACATGCCAGCAGGAAAAAAAAAAAAACAAAACCAGAAAAGCCTCACTGGTTTCCATTCCTGCAAGTCCTGTGTCTGTTTTAAATCATGAGAGAAGGAGACTTCTAATGAGGCTGATTCATATAATGATGTATTTTACAAGCTATTCTCAGCAGATTCACTGCAATATGTCATTCTTTATGTACCATGAGAGATATATGAGCACACGAGCTTACAGAGGGTGGGGAAGTCTCTGAGTAACTGACCATTTTTGCACCTCATATGCTGGAGAAGGAGAGAAAGAGTTGGAAGCTCACACAGATTGTTGCTTCCAACCCCTCCAGGCCTCAGGTCAGCTGTGAGCTCCACTCCAATAAATAGGAATATTACAAGACTCGTGTCTTAAAACTTGTTTCCAAGGAAGTGTCTCATTTTATTGCTACATGAATAAGAGGCTCTAAGGTAATATTTACTTTGTTTAACATTTCAGTAAAAAAAAAATAAAAAAGAGCAAAGGAGGCTGTAATTTCATGGAAGCTCAAACAGAAATTCCTCTTTCCACCTGAGCAGAAGGAATCACGTTGAGGACCTTTCCCTGAGGGCTCCAGGGGAGCACACTAACATGGCAGCTCCCACTCTGCCTTATTTGTGAGTTGCCCTTACAGGAGGATGAGGCTGGAATTGAGAGAAGTTACAACTGGACTGACTGGCCAAAGCCTGTGACATTAAGGGGTAGGTAAGGATGCTGAGAGGACAATCCCAAAGATGCAGCTCTCCAGCTGATGAAAATCAGAAGAGCCAGATAATCACTGAGAGAGTCCCACCTAGGAGGAAGGTAACTTCAGGGGCTTGCAGTGAGAGGGTGCAGTAGTCCCTCCGGCTCTGCCTGTCCCTGCTGGCTTCCCCAGCACTGCCTGCTAAGATGCTGGAGGAGAGGCCGAGGGCACCTGTAATGAAGTGCGAGGATGAACGGGAGGCCTGTGCCGAGCAGCGGTGCCAAGGCGAAAGCCACATGCGTGAGGAAAGCAGAGCTGCAGCCCGCTCCGGGCGCAGGCGATCTCCGCACTGAGCCCCGAGAGCTGTGCCCAGGCGGGGAATGAGTCACTGCCTGGCCCCGCCGCCCGCTTCAGCCTGGCAGTGCCTGGCAGTGCCTGGCCCCGCCGCCCGCTTCAGCCTGGCAGTGCCTGGCAGCGCCTGGTCCCGGCACCTCCCGCTTCAGCCTGGCAGTGCCTGGCAGTGCCTGGCCTCGCCGCACGCCGCCCGCTTCAGCCTGGCAGTGCCTGGCAGTGCCTGGCCCCGCCGCCCGCTTCAGCCTGGCAGTGCCTGGCAGCGCCTGGTCCCGGCACCTCCCGCTTCAGCCTGGCAGTGCCTGGCAGTGCCTGGCCTCGCCGCACGCCGCCCGCTTCAGCCTGGCAGTGCCTGGTAGTGCCTGGCCCCAGCACCGCCAGCCGAGGGATGCTGTGGGCATTCGGCTGGTGAGCCCCAGCCGGCCTGGCCTCTTCGCAGCCCGTACCCACGGGGCACGGCCACAGGGCATGTCGCCGTTCCTCCCCCACGGCAGGGGCCCTTGCCGCAGCCTTTCCTCTGGCCGCTGGTGCAGCGCTCTGAGTTCTGGCAAGCGGAGCTGGCTGCTGCTCGCCCGCTGTGCCGCCAGCTCGCCTCACTCTTTGCCCAAGGGGCCACCAGAGAGTGATGCAGGCTGCTGCCAGCTCTCGCTGCACCCGGCTTGCAGCCCGAGGCCAGATCGCAGCAGTTCCCCGCTGCTAACCCGCAGAGCAGCCCTTCTGGATTTCTTAAGGGCAGGCTGCCCTTACTTAGTAATTTTGTTAATTTTTGTGGCCTCGTGGCTGACTCAGACGCAGCAGCAGGGGCAGCCACCAGCTGCTGCCTATTCCCACGGTGTAACCTGCCTGCCTCGCTGTCTTCCCTTCAGTGTAAGATGTGGTGCATTTGTGTCTGCTACTTTCTCTTGTTTCTGCAATTGAAATTTTATCCCTTCACAGAGTGCCCGAAATTCTGCAGACACTTGGCCTGAATACTCATTTCGTTGTTGAAAGCCAACACTGCTTTAACAGATGCAGTAAAGTTCTGAGAACCTAAAGTTCACTTTTCTGCTTTAACTGCCGCAGATGAAAGGAGTCTGCTCCGCGCAGCCGAATGCCTCTGCTGCTCGCTGGCACATTAGCTTTAAAGGTGTTCTGGTAGTTTTCAGTCCTCTGTGTTGCTTAAGTACCTTTGTCCAGAGCGTCAGCTGGAGTAGGTGGATGCAGCTATGCTGCAGTCAGCAGAGCTATGCTGATTTACAGCACCAGGCACGGCCAGTTTTAATGTGGAGGTATCCTTAGAAAGTAATCGCCAGGCTCCCTCAAGCTGACTCCTCATGACTTGCAACTGCAGTTTCCAAAGCGAAGCTTTCCCTGACGCTTCGGCACCCCTCGCATCACGTTCCCACACTGCACAGGCATCCGTCCAGGGCGCAGAGGAATCCAGAGCAGTGGCAAACTCCCAGCCTGGCTCCGAGTATCATGGTCCCGAGGCGTGCCTGACTGCACAACGATTGCATTGCCTCGCACAATTCCAAGCAGCATTTCACAGCGACACAGAACTCTCCAGCCCGAGCTGCCAAATTCTTTTCGGTGCAATAATTTACAAAGTACAAAAGCTGTCATTTCTTCACCTCTGGGAAACTGAAACAGAACGAGCCAGAGAATTAGCAGTGCGTGCTCCGCCCGACCCGATGCCTTTAGCTTCTCTTTCAATATCCCTCCTGCCCTGTGAGTTAGAGCAGCGCAGAGCAGTTCCGCTCTGCGTCCGCAGCGGCTGAACGCCCTGTGGAGATGTTCAGCTCTGCTTAGTGTACAGAACTCACAGCCTGAGCTTCACAGCTATCTCCTCTCAGCAGCGCAGCTCCTCTGTTCTCTGCCGACCTTGCAGGTTTGTCACCGTTTGAAAACAATTACTGTCCCCTGACTTCGCATTTCCGGCGTTCACCCAACCCCCCGTGGGCGCTTTGGGATTTCCAGGTAGAGCCCCTCAAAAGAACAGTTCTCTTGGAAATTGTAACTGCATCCAGAAGGCTAAAAATGCATCTTTCAGGTGAATGTGGTTTTCCTCACCAGAACTGCTTCATCTGGATCTAGTCAGCCCATTTTGCTGCAGCGAAGTGGCTGCAGGAATACTTGAGGGCTGGAGCAGTTAGATGTGATCCATGTTTGTCTCCTCTGCAGCACATCTCCAGAGGGAAGTAAACTGCAGAACTGTTTTAAAATCCTTGGTGATAAGAGGCCACGCTGCCACCAGGGAGTTTAAAATACCTGAGCAGTTTACTTCCCTTTTGAGATGCTTTATACAGGAGACAAATGTGAATCAGATCTAACTGACATTCTGCATTATTTCTTCATATGAAGTTATAAAGTAATTTGGCTGGAAAGAGAAGCTAATGAAGGGTTTTAATGCTCACAAGAGGAAGATCCAAGGATTACAGCCAGACCCAGCTCCCACTGAAGTGTTTAGTTCCCAAAGGGGAAGTTCTTACACATTTAGACAGGAAGGTCCTGCCCCTGGCAGCCTGTCTTCCGCCATGCACCGTGAGGCTGCATCACACTGGGGAACACTGGAAGGGGGAGCTGAGCATAAAATCACAGCAGCTGTACCTGCTCTCGAGCCTGTCAGGATCTTGACATCCTCACGTGCTGTGTATTGATAAAACTGATGGTGTGTGATCCAAACAGGCATCTGGGTCCCAGCTTTCCTGGCTGGTGTTTAGCTGTGGGGAAGCCCAAGCAAGTCCCTAACTTGAGGGGAAACTCTGTGTGTAGCAGAAGTGAGATTCCAGAGTGGGACTTGGCACCGTTTCCCTGGCTGAAACTTTCCAGTCTTGGTTTCAAAGGTGACTGTCTGATGGAGGAAAACAAACCCAGCACTGCTCAGGTGTTCATCTTCCAGTTAGCTCTTCAAGTTGTTCGTAGACTCACCGGCAGCGGCAACAGCAAAACAGTGATAAACCCCCACACGTTTTGGTGCAAAGAGCTCCTCCTCTTTGCTGGGGTAAGAGCTCTAAGCACCTGGTACCAGTCTCACTTTGCATAACTGTGGAAGGAAAGATGTTACACTGGGCTTGGAGCCTGTGCTTTGGCTGTTAGCTGTGTCATACACGAGAAGGTGCCAGGAGGACCTTTCAACAGTTTTCTTAGTAAACACCCTCCCTAGATTGCAGGAGGACCTGGACCTCACTGGGGCACACTTCAGACTTGCTGGTATCTGCAGTTAAGAAAACAAGAAAAGGACCAATGCCACTGGCAGCACTTTTGTGGGCACCCAGCCTTGCCATGTAGCTTGCTCGTGATGGACTCAGCTGGAGTGCCCTTGCTTGTGTGCCCAAGCGATGCTTCAACTCACATTTCTGCCACCCATTTGATGGCAGACAATGCTTTAGTCACCTTCCAGGTTTGCTTTCTGCAGTTGCACTGTTTTCCTGAAATGCAGGCTCTCATCACTAGTAAAACACAGAGGTGGCTGGTGGAAAGCAGTGCCTCCATGCCCTTCACATGCCAGCAGGGTGTCAGTCAGCTCTGACAGCGACTGCAGCACGAGTCGGCTGAACTGCATGGCCAGCAGGGGTTGTGTCATGGCTCTGATGGGAAGGGTCGTGCATGGTCTGGAATGACAATGCCACGTGGCCAAAGAGCAAACAGCAAATGCACACAGACTCCTGCAGAAACCACCTGGGTGTGTGCAGAATTATTTCCAACCTAAATTCAATAAATTGGTATCCACGTGAATTAGAGAAATCAGTACCAAAAGGATTTTCAAGGCTCTGTCACGGTGTGAGTTACTCCTCTGCAATCTAATAAGCCTTTCCTCCTTCCATTCACTGTAATGTAGCTTCCTTGTAGCTGTGACAGCAGAAGTAATACATCAAGCTCACCTTTAAATGGGTGTTTAACAGCCTCTGTTACGTTGTAACAGGTGGGCCTGAGGAAAGAAGCCAGCACTACTGGACAAGAAGCTTCGTGCTGCTTGCCAGCTGTCCACGGGCTGTGATCTGGGAAAATACTCAAGCAGGGAAATTGATCAGAGACAGAACATGGACATGATCTAAGTGAGCACTTAAACTTGGGGAGATAAACCAACTGGAACTGAGCCTGCCTGCTTTGTGACATCCTGCACCGGTGCTGCCTCTGGCTATGCTTCACTCTAGGGAGCAATCCCTGGCATTCCCTGTGGCTCTTCCCCAACGTACCAGTGCCTGAATGGTCTCTCTGGAAAGCTCAGGATGTGCCATCCTGCCAGGTCTCTGCCTCCACCTATGCCAGTGCTACCTGCACACACCGATGCGTTGGGAGCAGTTCCTCGGAGTTCCTTTCCCACCCCAGAGACCATCATTAAAAATGGTTAGCAATTTCTGGCTGTAAGTGGTTCATCTGTTCCCCTAAAGAAAAGTGAAACCACAAGCAGGATAAGAGGATCAGGGGGAAATTCCTGACACCTGGAATCCAACACACTCTAGAATAAAACAGAATAAATTTGCTTGGCGAGTGACAGCAGCGCCTGGAATGCAATCTTGAAGCACACAATTTATCAAAGCTGTGCTTTGCCTCACATCTTTATTGGGCAGATTTCTGTGCAGAGCTTGGCTGCATCACCCTCTGGAAAGCTCACATGGAAATGCAAAGTTAGGTCTTACCTGCCCTCACCCACCCTGCAGCCCCTTGACTTGCACGGGACCCCTGCCTCTCAGCACTCGCAGGCAGGAGCTCTGTTCAGCACAGGTCTGAGGTGATACCCAGCTGGATTTCAGCACCCAGAGTGCTTCAGTTCTTCAGGCTGTCTGCAATATAATGGCACCAGTGGGGAATAATCCCTCCCAAGTCATCACATCAGGCCTGTTTTAGTAAATCTTTCTACTTGTTAAGAACAAATCCAGGCTGCCCAAATGTGCTTGGTTTTGCAAGGAGTCATCTTGAAATAGTTTGTGCATTTCTGAGCCAGCCTTTGCTGCAAAAATAGAGTCAAACCAAAAAAGTCAGGGACATTTCTTTGCCCAGTATAAACTGACAGCTAAATCCTCCCATCTTGCACCAAACAAACAAGGTTTTGCATTAGAGCAGTCAGCAGAGTCCTGCTGGGTTCAGGTGGTCTTTCTGAAGGACAGGGCAGCACTTGGTCAGCTTCATAACCCCGCAGCTGAGCTGGTTTCCATGTTCCCAGACAGAAGAACAGGGTTTAGAGAGGTGCATGTGCAGACCTGGTGAGTTCATAGCTTAAGAGCAGAGGAGAGGCTCTCCCCTGGACCCAGCTGAACATGCAGGTCTCTTGTATGAGCTCCCTGTGCCCTTACTATTCACACTCATGCCAGGAGAAGCTGGCCTGACCCAGAGCAGCAGTTAGAAAATGGAGTTCCTGAAACCTTTGTGTATCCCTACTGCAGGTTAGGCAAATTCACATCTGAAATGTTGCCAGAGGGTTTGGAGAGAAGGAAGTCAGAGAAGAAATTGCTTGGAACAACCTTCAGGTTGTCCATGGCAGCCCTAAGGAGCAAGGCTCAGGGCTGTGCTCTGTGCCCAGCTCTGAGCCATGCAGTGAGGACAGAACATTGCAATATTGTCTAGATGTCAACAGCACTTGGGAGAGGAACTGCCTGAAGCCTTAGTGGCTTGGATGCCAGACTTCCCTCAGCAGGATGCTTGCCACTTCCCTCAGGCCCAGGTACTGCTGCAAACACCCTGGCTGCTGCCTGGCCAAAGCACTTTGCCCTGCCTTCACACCACTCTTGCATCAGGGTGGTGCCCTTTGAGTGCTGCCAAGATCTACCCTCACTTGTGGGTGTGCAAGAGGAGGTGCAGGTCCAGTCCTGGGTATTACCAGACTCTGCCCCAGGGTGTGGGCTGTGGAGGTGGCAGTGGTTTGGTCAGGGTGTTCTGAAATCAACCATCCTTTTAAAGAGACAGACTGCTGGCAGCTGCAGAGCTCTTTGGTGTTGCAGCAGAGGCTCTTAGAGAGGTTTCCCCAAGGCTTCTGCCTGACAGGTGTGTGTGATGTACCAAGGTCCAGGGAGAAATCCTGCCCTGGCAGTTCACTGAAGTGAGCCAATGAGCAGGACTGGCAGAGCTGGCAGCTCCACCAGTGGGTTCATTTGCAGCATCTCTCCATGTCTGCCACTGCAGTGCTTGGAGCTCCTCTCACACTCTTGGAGAAGATATGAATTATACATTCTTACTAAAGGCCTCCCCATACAGAGGTTTCCAGAGCTGGGAGTTGCTTCTTTGTCCTTTTCTTTGTAAGGAAAAAAAAAAAGATAAAAGGAATTGCACCACGTTCTGGAATGATCTATTGCCTGGTAGCAGCAGCACTTCCCCGTGCTGGGGAGAATGGAGCTTGCCACTCAGGAAGCTGTCATGCTGCACTTACAGCACAGTGAGTGCGAAGCCTTTTGTCCTGCCCTTTATCCAGGTGGTTTGTGTCAGGAAGGAAGCCCACACCTCAATCTGCAGCTGATACCAGGCGAGGGCAAACACAACCTGATTTTAGCAAGTGCACACTTTGGGGTCAGAAGAGGTTGGATGATCACTTTTCCACCAAGGCATATCCACATCAGCTGTAGCTCCTGGCAGTATTGCCCAGGAGGGCTACCCTGTGAGAGGTGCCCCCAGAGCAGAAAGGGTGTTTGTAACAGCAGAGAGAAGGTGCTGAGGTGCCCAGAGAAGGCCACGGTGTCTGGCTGCCACACTGCTCTCTGGTTTAAACCCAGCAGCTGTGCTGCAGGTCAGGGTAACTGCCTCTGATACTCCTTGGAACCTTTCAACGGCAGGAAAAGCAGAACAGGTACCCTCTGTAAGCCACTGATCTGCAGCTTTCTCTAGCAGATACGGACTTGAGGAAGAGGTGGTCAATGTTTCAGTCAATGACTGGGTGATAGGTTGGACTGGATGATCTTGGAGGTCCCTTCCAACCTGGCTGATTCTATGATTCTGTGACTTAATTTGAACACATCCTGGGTTACACTAAGCCACACCTGGAATTACTCCCCAACTTCTCTCCATGACACGGTCAGGTGCTAGCTGTTCCTCAGGAAGCTGGCTGCACACAGAGCAGCACAGCCAGTCTGGAAACAGGCTCTCTGAGCTCCTGTGCTGCTGTGCACCTTCAGCCCTGGGGTGCCCAGCAGTCAGCAGAGGGATGCTGTGCTCTGCAGTGACCACACGCTGGGGCGAAGGGACAGACCTGACACCATAAAGCTCATTTCTATTTCCTTTCTGGAGGCAGAGTCCTCAGCCAGTTCCCTCCTGGCAGGCCCAGCCTCCATGAGGCTGTGCTGACTCTCCCCTGTGCTGAACCATCTGAGTTCAGGATGCAGCTTTTGGTAGCAGTTGCTGTGGGCTGGCTGACACCAGCCAGCAGTGATAACAGCTCTTTTCTCCAGGGCCACCCTAAGCTGCTTCGGGCCAGACTTTTTTATGTTCTCTTTCTCATGCAATTATGCACAGGCTTCATGCCCAAAAAAAAATCATCTGTCACTTCCAGTTCCTGCAGCATTATTCTGACAAAAATCAGTCACCGAGGGAGTCCTTGATGTCAGAGGTCTGATCAAAGCACAGCAATAAATACTGCAGAAGTCAGCTTGTCTTCAGAGTCCCGGTGGGTTTGCCAGAAGTCTCACTTACTCCTTCAGCACTGTGTTGTCAAAGCAATTTCATTTGTTGGAGTTTCTCTTCCCTTACACTGCTTTCTTCCTCCTCCTCCTCTTTTTCATTCCTTCACCTCCCAAGGAAACGAGGGGCAAAGACAAGTGAGGCACTGTAGCATCTTTAGCACTCCACCATCTGCAAGTGGTTTTGTCCTTCTGACAGTTTCACATGCAGCCTTATAAAAAGACCTGGCTCACTTAGGCTGCTGACTTCAAAGGTGTGCAAGGCTGTGCTGGACCAGGCTGTGCTGGCAGGGAGCAAGGGGCCCTGATTGATTTCTGTGGGAATCTCTCTGTGTCAAGTGGCTAATGGGCAAGAAAACATTTCTCCCCACTGCAGAGCTCAGCCCTTCTTAGAAATGAAGGCAGAAAAGAAAGGAGTGGCCAAGGGAGGTTAAGAAAGCCTACAAGGAAGGAAGGAAGGAACCTCTGCTTGTTTCCCTCCATTGCACAGAGGAGGCCACTAAAGCTCTTGGCATCCCAGCAAACATTTCAGGAAGATTTAATATTCATCTTTTCTCCTTTCAGTAACTTCTCTGTGCCAAAATGTTTGTAAACTCCTGGAAGCTGGCTACCAAACTGGAGCCAGCTGCATGGTGCCAGTCTTTGCCCAAGCCTTGTTCCCCTTTGGGTAGTGCTGGGGATGGAGCAGGTGTGACAAGGCAGTGTCAGCTGGCATTGCTCTGCCCTGTTGGTTCTAACTGGTTCTGCCATGGATTCTGCCTCCCAGCTCCCACTAGAAATCCAGCAGGCTTTTGAGATGCTCCAGGACATCCCAGTCCTGTGCTTGGTCTCACCTGCTTCCATGGGCTCCATGGTTCAAACTCTCCATGCCTGATGGAAGGAAGCACAAAGGGAAATTGGCCTTTTCTGCCTCCTTGTTAAGGGCACCTTGTGGCTACCCCAGTGACTGTTTTCATCATTCCTATTTCTCATCTGTTACAGGAGGTCCTGACAGTGTGTTTTGCCCCACAGCAGATTCAAACAAAACCCAAGCTATTTCTATTTTCTTTCCCATCTCCTCTGAACACCCAAGGAATGTGCACGAGCTGCTCTGCTTCCCAGGCGAGCTTGCAATGGAAGAATGTTTTTCCCAGTGCTGAAGACACAGCTTCCTGCTCTCTTGAACACTCCTGGTTTCCTGCAGCTCTGTTGAAATCACCCTGGCCTTCTGTGAGATTGCCAGAGGCCTTCCATCTAGCAAGGCAGGACATTGCCTTGAGGTGAAGAGAACACCTTTCTGAATTTCATCTTTTCGGGAAAGCCTGACGAGCCTGACCTTTGGCTCTGCTTCACTGCTCTCATTCTACAAAACAATCATCAAATGGAAGAGGAGAAAAACCTTCAGTGTTGCTCTTTCCCTCCATGCTCAGATGGAAGGGTTTCCAAACCCTCTGTGGCTGTTCACAAGCCCAGAGGATTGCTTTTTAGAAAGTGCAGCTTTTTCTCAGGGGACGAGTGCTAAAAGAAACAAATCAGAGATGAAGAATTTTAGTAGTCAGTTTACTCTCTGGCTCATTCCTTTGTCAAGACACTTTGATTTTGCATCCCCCACATATCTCAGCCTTTGGAGGCATTTATATATTACAGAAATATTTATTATTGTGGGGAAAATATGATCATTCACTGAACTTACCATGAACCCTTCACGCATGCTCACTCCTCTGCTCCTGAGAGCCTTTTTCATTGCAACCAACCCCCTTGCTTAAAGCCTGCAGACTGACTTCCAAGGCTGAGAACTTGGCAGGTGACTTCATGCTCCTGCTGGAGAACCCAAAGCAACAGCAAAGGCTGAAATTCTCACTGTGTCCTGCTCCTCTCTAAACCAATTCTGCAGCTTCCCTTTGTGCTTGGCTGGTACAGCAAGATCCTGTTGGGAGGAGAGGAGGGGAGGGGGAAAAGACACAACACAACAAAACCAACCAAGTGTCATCCATCATAGCTTTGTGGAGAAATTTCAGTGAGCTTTTCAGCTCCTCCTGCTGCTAAATTATGTTTCTGATGATGAGCTGTGGAAAAGCTTTTGACTAGAGTGAAGCTCTAAGTTTCCCTTTCTCTGGTCCTCAGCAGAAGGAACAGCTGGGAGGCATTTGGTAGAGATCTTGTCACTCCCCTGCTCCTCCAGCTCCCTCAAACAGGACAGTTCAGTGTAGAAGAGGATTTTGGATGTGCAGGTGTGAGAGAGATTGGCAGTTCCTAAGCAGTGGGATCTGTTCCACTGCTGATTGTGGCCATACATGACCATGCCATGTTCCCTCTCATACTCTTTCAAAGCTCTTCTCGGGGTGTGCTGTTCTGTGGCAGCAGAGACACTTCTTGGGTAGAGCTTTGGATTTGAGCTCAGCCCCCCTGAGAAAGCAACATAATCCTCAGAAACACCTCCAGTAGCCCCCTGCAACACTCCTCACTTAGTATATCTTGTGTGATATCTTCCATTAACTCTAGTGGGACCCATACTCTGCCTGATCAGGGTCTGTTCTCCACAAGGCCAGAAAATGAATGCATTTAATAAGGATTAACCCCTGCTGGCACCAGGGAGTAATAAATATCATAGCCCCAGCACTGGGAACGTTGTGGTTATCATTGTGTCAGCATTTCTGTTATAAACCAGGGGTTGGGGGGGATTAGAACTCAGCCATAAAATTTTCTCCAGGCTGGAACTTGGCATAAAAAAAGAAATATCAGTCTATGCTTGGGGTTTTCTTCTTTCTTTTTTTTTTTCCCTTTATTTTTAAAGATTTTTTTTTTTTTAATAAAAATCTCTTCAGTCTATTTTAAGTTGGAAAAGGGAAGAATATGAGACTCTTCCCAAATTCTTTAAATGGACTTCCAGGCCTCTGGGAATGAAGAAAGGCTTTGGCTGTGGCTGCATTCAGGGGGGAGTTTTGATTGGGGTGTCAGAAGTTCAGGGATTAAAGATGGGTTTTGGTATTTCTTGAAAGCCAGAAGCTTTGTCATACTCTATGAAAGAGCTCAGTTCTTTAGTAATGGGGCTTTAAAAATATTTCTTGCTCCCCTTTGTGTTCTGAAAAGTGGATAATTTGAAACTGCCAGGACCTCCAAACTGCACTCAGCACACAGCCCAAGACTAGGTAAGTGATCCCAAGGCACTCCTTTTGTGCCAGGCTGCAGTGACAGGGCACAGGCTGAGGTCACTGGAACCAAGATTGCTTGAGGTTTTATTCTGAGCTCAGACTTTGGTCTTTAGCAGGATGATCTCCTTCTCAAAGCAGATGCATGACTGAGAGGGCTGACACCGAGGGAAGGTGTCCTGATGTTGGCAGTGATGGAGGGCACAGGGGAAGAGCAGGCACAAACCTTTGCCATGGGATGTCATGAGTGAGCTTGGGCCAGCCAAGAGCTGCAGACATCCATCCCCTGCTCCTGACTTCCCACTGGACCACAGCTCCAGGCAGGGTTCTCCACCCCTGAGAGGCTGCTGTTTGGAGACAAGCAGCGTTTGCCCTGCCACAAGCACACAGCTCCAGAAGGGTCACTACTGTTTTGTGTAGACCTCAAGAGGAGAACATGAATTAATTTGTTCCCCCAAATAAGGTTTTCTTTCAGAAACAGCAGTACTTTTTTATGTTTGTGTGGTGCACTCTGAGGTATAATGTTGAGTTCCAGTTTCCCTTAAGAGCTGAGCTTCATCCTCTGACTAGGATGGTTTTATTTTAGTTACCAAATATTTGAGGTTAAAGTGAATAGTTCATCTTTAATGGGATTATCTCTTTCAGTGTTTGCTTTCATTACAGTTTGAATTGCTCTGAGCATGAGAATCTAACCTCCCCAAAAGCATATTTTGGTAATTTGATACAAACTAAATTTAACCTTTGACTCTCATCTATAAAGACCTTGCTTTTTTTCCACTCAAAAGCAGAATGTTAGATTAAAGATCTGCCAGTTTCAATTTCCAGGTTGCTAACCTTCCTGTGATTGGGTCCTGAAATGGGGAGAGCTGTATATTTAGTGAAGGTACTTAATAGTAATGGTCAAGATGGTTTTAGACCTGCTACTTACAACAGCTATGTGGAGGTTCTCTACATAGTTTTTAAATGGGGAATGATTTCCTTGGCCCACACTGTGCAGCAGAACTCCTTGGGCAGAGGTGTGTAAAATAAAATCTTTCCCTCGAGGTACTTTAGCAGGGCATCACAGTTCTGCTCAACAAATAATTTGTATCCAAATGCTTTGGAATATTAATCCTGCGCTCAGGAAAAACAGATTCGTGTTCTGACTCCTGAGAGCTGCCCTTAAGTGTGACACAGAAAGGGAAACTTTCTCTGCATCGTTCTGTAGTTGCCCCCACAAATCACCACCAAAGTTTTGGAGAGGGGGAGCTGCTTTTTGGGAAAGCTGTGTTGGTGTTCTCTGCTGGAAGGATCTTCCAAGTTCATGGAGTTTTTCACTTCTGCCTGGCGAAGACGAAGTGCTGAAACTTTCACTGCAAAAGCTTTGCAGCTTATTTGTCAGGAATTTAAGCGTGGGGGGGTTCTAAAAAAGCAATTAAGTGTGAATGAAAAACGATCCTGTCCGCAGTCCTGCAAAGGACAGCTCAGAGGTGGATCAGCTGTCAGAGCTGCGTGGAGTCAGCGATGCTTCTGCCCTGCACTTGTGCGGCAATGGGAGCAGGGGGGATGGCTCCGGGCTGGGGCAGGGCAAGGCAACCTGGGCGCTTGTGTTTATTGACTTAACCCAGGGAAATCCACTCCGAGTTCTGCAGATCCTTCCACAGGATACATTTCCTATGGCGCTGAGTTTTTGTTTTTGCACAGCTGATAGGAAAGCTTTTGTGTTCTTCTGCTTCAGCAGGCTCCCTGTGGAGGATTGCTTGGGATACAAAAACCATGCCCTGGCCAATGTGCCTGTGCTGCGCAGGAGGAGAAAGAAACCCACCTTGGATTTCAGGCTCTGCAGTGGCTGGGGAAGAGCACTGCAGCTCTAATTCAAATTTTGGGTTGCACACAGCCTGTGCTAATAAATGGTCAGCTTAGAAGCATTTCCTGTTTATAGACTGTGTTAATAAGCATCCATCACCAGTGTCACATATACGGGATACCAAATTCGAATGTCAAACAAAACCTAAGAGGTCACACATTTGCCTTTGCTAACTAAAAGTGTAATTCATAAATATTATTGCTACCAAACTCTCCATCTACAGCACTTGTTTAGAAATATGCACATCTAACATAAATTGTGATTAAGTTAAATGGGTATATTATTTCCTGTTTTAAGGGTGAACAGCAGCATGAATTATGCTTTGCTCCATAGGCATTGCAATAAAAGCCTACAGCCTGGCAAGCTGCTGTCAGACAGTTCAGCTGCACAGGCAGCAGGAGAAGGGGCTGGGGATCCAACACTGAGATTTAAGATGTTTCTCTGCTATTTCTGCTGATGCATGGAAAACACATTGCAAAGCTTCTTCCCATTTGTTGTCACTGAACTAGAACCTGTTTGAGTGTAAGGAGCTTATATGAACCACAGGGTGCCAGGCTGGAAGGGACCCCAAAGGTCATCTGGTCCATGGATATACTCAGCTAACCTTCATCTTTTACTGATTTAAACACTGCCTTGTTGTGAAGATAGCCAAGAACTCCCATATCTGTTAATTGCTTCATATTTTGAAATGCCTGTGGCAGGGGGTTGGAACCAGATACTCCTGGAGGTCCCTTCCAACCTTACCACTCTATGGTTCTACGAAATCCCTCATCAGTTGCTCACTAAAGTAAGTATAGAAACCAAGCCCTCAACAAACAAAATAAACCAAAGATGTTAGAAATGGCTGAAAGAGATTTTTTTGCTAGCAGGAAACCTCTGGTGTTGTGTAGCCATTAGATGCTGCAGAAGTTTCTGGGCAGCCTTCTTCTCTGTCTCTGTTGCACTTCCCGTTGACTTGCAGCCTTTCAGGGCCTGGTTCAGAATCCTCCGAGGCCATCTTGAAGATTTGCAAAGCTGCAGGCAGATTAGGGACAGCTGAACTTGAAGTTAAAAAGGGGAGCTCTGACATGAGGAGTGGTAACTCTGCAGTGACAAAATGTTCTCCCTTCAGTCAGAGACCTTTCCCACAAACACACACAACGGAAACGTTAACGTTGAGTTAAGAATACACCGCTCCCAGCGCTGCCAGAGCCACTTAGCTCTCTGGGTGCAGCTAAACAACAGGAGCAAAGGCAGAGTGTGCTCCAGACGTGCTGGTGGCTGTGTGTAAAGAGGGTTATTGCCACCAAGGAGCTGCACGGCCCAAGATAAGCCCAGTTACTGCTCATCTTGAGCAACCTCCTGCAGAACGTGGCTGCAGATGCTGTCAAATCAAAGGCTCCCTGGGCAGAGAAGAATGCCACACATTCCCAAGTTATCTACTCTTTTTTCCTTGGCTTTCTGGTTTTTTTTGTCCTTTAAGCTTTGGTAAAGAAGAGTTTTTACCACGTCACTGGAGTCTGGTGTTCTTTTAAAAGCTTGTAAAATGGAAGGCTGAATATTTTGTTTTATTAGGAGGAACATAGTGCATAGCAAAGGCAAAGGAGATTACTGGAAAGGAAGGAGTGCTAAGAGCTTCAAGATACTCAGAAATGACAAGAAGCCCCATATTCTGAAAATCACAGGGGGGTAGGCATGTAGAAACCCTGTACACTAATTCAATTCAGACTGGTTTACAGGGGTGTAAAATCTTTGAAGTGCCCCCATTTCTGAAGTGAGGGAGACCCCGAGGCAGATGCTGTCAAACAGGGCAAGGGCTGTTCCCTTTCAGTATTCCAGTAACAAAGTAAGAGTCCTGTTTGTTAACATCCCAGCACCAGTAAATAGCCAGTGGTGACCATCTCAACCTCCACAGCTTGGCCACAGAGTTTCAGGAGTTAGAAACAGTAAATTGAGTGGAGTTCCTGTCACTGATGGCTGCTGCTGAGAGACTTCCTTGAAAGCAGCCAACAAATGCAAAAGAATCCCCAAATCTCTGTTCATAAATCCTTGTGCTGAGTTTGTTTTGCTCTGAGGTTGTTATTCTTCACAACTGTTTGGCTTTTTGCTACTCCTGAAATGTTCCCAAAAGGGCCTCCAAGGCCTGGGCTGCTTTTCCACCTTGCCCATGGGGACCTGTATTGTCTTCCCATCTCTAGGGTGGAATTAGAAACTCCAAGGTTGTCCAGGGAGCAGACTGGCCACCAGCTCCAAAGGGAGAAGATGCTGTGGCATACAAACTCTAAAGATGAGCTAGAGAAAAAGGTCTCCCTTGGAGCAATCAGGTCTTGCTGGTTCCCAGGGAGTCTCAGGAGCTTCTGAACCACAGCTCAGTCCATGAGGGAAGGAATATGATGGAAGTAAGGGAAAGGAATGGTCAGCTACAGCCCTCTTGACTGGATGATGTGTAGGAAAATCCAGAGGGAAAACTTCTCCCAGGATTCAGTAGGAGAGGAGTGGAGGTGTGATCCACTTAGGGATGCTTGAGTGTTCAAAGGAAAACCTTTGTGAGTGAAGACAATGCCCCTAGATGAGTGAAGGGCAAACCCTTCCCAATCTCCTGTCCCAACAGACCAATGCCTTAGTCACTGCTTGCTCTCCACGTAAGCGTTCTAGAAACAACTGGGGAAAGTGAGGAGAGTTTTCATGCCTACCTGCTAAAAACCAGGGGCTGAAGTCACTAAGGACATCTTTTTCTTTTCTTTCCAAGAGGCCAAACCATTGTGGGTTTTTTCCCCTTCCTCACACAGGTTGTATCATTCTTGGGGGTTATAAATTTTCCTGAGGACAAATAGAAATATGGCAGGAGGTCTGCCTGGGCCAAGAGTGTCCTGTGCCAGCTGATCCCACTGAGCTGGCAGATCTTCCCCAGGATGCATCTGGTTTGGTTTCCCTATGATTGTCACTAAAAATCCCTCTTTGTGCTCAACTTTCTGTACAGTTCCTGAAATCTCTTCCTCTTCTAGATGTTGTGTGAATGTCCACAGCTACAGCATAATTATTGTTACATAAGAATAATAATTTGCACAGACTTGGTGAAAACTTAACCGCTGCTGCCACCAGAGATGTTGGCAGTGCAGAGGTGGTTTGATGATGCTCATTTCTCCTCCTCCTCAAGATCAATTTTAATTAAAATGAACACTAAGTATTTTTAAGAGGTCATAAAAGAGCTCTATGCTGCTTTCATTTCACAGGTACAATTGCTTAAAGCTCCTCTTCCACAGGAGGAGGAGAATGCTTTTGACTGCTAGGTTTTCATCTTCCCTGCATCCCCACCTAGGCAGTGCTAGCAGTGAAAGGGATGATACAGCATCCAGCCACTGATACAGAAACAGGAGCTGTTAAAGGGCCTCCAGCAAGGTTTTGGGAAGGTGACAATAACTCAGACTAGCCATGGGCTCAGGAACAAGGAGGGTTCACTTAAGAGCCGATGACCAGCTAGGCAAAGGTGACTTTTAACTTGGAGTTGCAACCTGCATTCCTTTGCCCAAAGTTCCATTACAAACTGGGCATCATCCAGAGGTACTCCAGAGACAACTGCTCCCAGTGTAGCTCTGTGACTAACAGAGACCTCTGCCTGGAGGCAGTCAGCAGTGCCTCCATGAAAAGCTGATTTGGCCACTAAAGACCCTGCTTGTGCTGCAAGGTGCAAGGTCTTGGGGCTGTTCAGTGGCCAAGCCTGTCTGAAAGGGACTGTCCTCCCTTCAGCCCTAGACCTCTAATTTTTGGCCAGAAAGAAATGCCTGCACATTTACAGATCTTCCTCCAGAGCCCAGAACACAGCCAGATGTAAATGGCTCAATGGCTATTTAAATAAGATGTGTTGAAGCAGCCTTCAGAGAGGTAGAACAGCCACGGGCAGCAGTTGAAGAGACCCCTCCAGCTCCACAGGAAAGTGTGCTGCTCATTTAACCTGGGAAAATATTTCCAACTCATTAATACATTTTCTCCCAGTTACAGCTCACTTCACTCTGTGCATCTTCTCTGTGCACCATGAAGAGCAGGACATGGGGCACTGTTTACAACTCACAACCAGCGAGACCCACAACAGAGAGATGTTGAGCACAGCAACACTCCAGGAATAAGCAGGTACAGTGAAAAATATCATTTGGTCTCAGTGAGTGTGGATTTGGGTGACCAGGGCTCCAGTACTGCCCTCCCTGCTGCTCAGACAAGCCCTTCCAAAGCAGTTTCTGTCTGTACCCTTAATAGATCCTTTTGCAGCAGGTTGCCTGTGGAGTCCATGTCCCCTTCGCCTGCAGAAGGTAGCTAAAAACTTGCATCCATGATCAAAGGACCTTAATCCATCATCATTAGCTACATTTGTGGGAAAGCTGGTCGGTCAGAAATGTGACTTTCATAGTCACAACTGGCTTGGAGTTCAGCAAACTCCTGCTGCGAGGCACAGAGTCTGAACTGGAGAGAGACATCTGCAAGGAGCAACTTTTGTCCTTTTTCTTCCAGCAACACTGCAGCTCCTCCTCTGTGTCAAGGACAAAGGATGGGCTCTGATGGGGCAAAGGACACAGACTTTGCAGTAAGAGCCAAATGATATTTCTTCCTGTTTACAAGCACAGGAGTCTGGCTCAGCAGTGCACCAGCTCCTCCCCAGCCCCACAGACGTGCACAGCAGAGAGCTAAATCTGCACTAAGCCCCTAGATGGCAAATGTAGCACAAGTGGCAGGTAACAAGGGAAATTTTATCCACCCGTGGTCAATTAAGTTAATTTAATTCCCCAGCAACTCCGTGTGTAAGGTTTAGGCCTCTCCATCGCTGGTTTTGTTCCACTGACATTCAATCACTTACTTATCTCTCACCAAAGGGCCACACCTGAGTTCTGGTTTATGGGGCAGAGATGCAGGCAGGAGCAGCCTGCTGGAAGGCTAATGATTGTATTTCTGCTGTGTGAGCAACAGCTTTCAACCTGCACCGGTGACTGGGAGGGAAACTGACAACTCAAACTTCAGTCCTTCCACCTGTCCAGCTGCATTCCCTGCTTGTCTTTGCATATGGAGTGGTTGTAGTTGTCTGTGTGGACTTGCCATGCACTGCTGGGTTGTCTTGCAGTATTTCTTCCCAGCCACCACATAGTGCTGCCAGTTCTGGGAGCCTGAGTGGCCTTTCTGGGAGCACTCAGATGCTCTGTGTGGGTGCTGGCATGGCAAATTCACCACCTCTTGGGCACTTGGTGTTTATCACTAGTGCAGACTGCAGCTGCACTGGGTCTGGCTAGCCCCAAAGCATTTGTCTCACTGCACGTTTGTGAGTGCTTTGATCTAATCCTGAGCAGTGGACAGAGCTGAGGTTTCAGGGTGGCCAGCAGCTTAAGTGGCCCAATAACGCAGTTGGGTTGCCAAACAGCTGGATGCCTACCCCTAAAATAAAACCTCCAAGTCACAGGCAAAATTTCTGTGTAAAAAGGGAAAATGAGTGCTGGGGAGTCCAGATGTGGGAGCAGCTCTAGCTTGGATGGGGTTTGGCTTGTTGATGCAGGAGTTGGGGGCAATTAGTATTTTTTTAATAGGAGAACAAGGTTGTAAACCAACATGAGCTAGCAGTGGGCTCCGTGAGTAACTGTAGGTTTCTGGTTTCTGGCCCTGTTCACAGAGGTTCTGAGCACTTATAAGTCACTCTCAAGGCAAACAGAGCTTCAGATGTGCAGCGACGTTAAAGCCATTGGAGTCGACTGTGTCCCTCGAACCCGAGACACCACAGCCTTTAACTGTAGCTTCCCGTGGCTCACTGCCAGCACAGAAACATAAACATGTGAGGTCTGCTGACTCTATCTCCATTTAGACTCTGGGAACTTGATAAATGCAAAACATTTGCTTACCTTATGAGGAGAGGAAGTGGTGCTCTGCGCTGCACCGGTGGCGGAACGGGGGACTCGCTGCTGTAAAGCAAGGCAAACAATGCTGGAACTCTGCATTTTCAGACAGATTGGGTGGATTATTTTTTATGATTTCTGACTGGTTTGACTTGGCAAGGCAGGAGTCTAACAAAACAAGTGATGAAGGCTCCTGGCATGTGAGGTCTCAAATATTTAGCAAGAATTTGTAAGCTTTATTAAGTCAAGATGAGTCATCCCTCCTGACTTGCTTACATGTATGTTTCATGTACTCTGCTGCATAGACCAATAGAAAGTGTTAGTCATTTGGTTTATGGCTGCAGGGTTAGATTTCAGCACAGCTATCTAGTTTGGGTGCTGTTTATTTTCAGAACAGCCCAGGGTGAATGTTGTAGGTCTGCAAAGCCACTGGCCTTGCTAACTTTTTTCCTTACTTTTTTTTTTTTCCCTTTCCCTTGGCAAAGAAGACTTAGAAATGAGAAGCAGAATCTCAGTTTTCAGTTTAAAATTAAAATAATAAGTTGCTTTCCCTTTTCTTTGGGGATTGTATTCTTGGAAATATAAGTCTGGTAAAGGCAGAGCAAGAACTTCTGCCAGAGCTCCCTCTCTGTGCAAGGCCAGGTCTTTTGCAGCCAGGAAAAGAGAAAGCCATAGCCATGGGTATTTTGATTTGGGGAATTTGGGGTATTTTGATTTTGAGAAAGCCTTCACATGAGTAAAGTTTTGGGAAGGGAGTGACAATGGCACAGATATTTGCCATAGGGACTGGGGGTGTTTTAATCCATTCTTCAACTCGTCCTGCTTAGGAGCATCTGGGTAGTCTCTCCAGAGCTGTAGCAGCCACTGGCTGCCCAACAGACACAACAGCCACTGGGCTTGCAAAGAGAACTTTGAGATATGTACCTGGCAAAATCCAGGGCAGAAATCTGGGATCAAATTCCATCCTCACTGGGCCATGTTAACATGCAGCCATTAGAGGAGGGCTTGTGTCCAGCCCCACCATTGCTGCCCAACCCTACTACTTCTACAGCTAATTCATTAGGTGACTTTGCTGCTGAGCACAAGAGGGATGAGCAGGTCTTTGACCAAAGTGGGCAGCCCACTCAGCAGATGTCACATCAGCCATCGAGCTGTGCAGCAGTCTGACAGCTTGTGCTGGTGAAGCCTCACCAAGTCACACAGCCCACAGGGCAATGATTGGGGCCAGGAGTGTGCAACATACAGAATGATAGAATGGGTTAGGTTGGAAGAGATCTCAAAGATCAGCCAGTTCCAACCCCCCTGCCACAGGCAGGGACACCTCCCACTGGAACAGGACACTCAAGCCTCATCCAGCCTGGCCTTGAACACCTCCAGGGAGGCTGTGGAGCACAGAATCACCGAATGTGATTGAAGGAGGCCTGCCCTGTCTTCTTACAGCCCTGTGGGTGGGACATGTGCTGTAAAGCAGGACACCTGCACCATGGTGAAGGTCCTGGAAAGTAATTATGGCTCAGTAAAGCTGGCTGGTGACCATTACACATCTCTGCATGCACCATCCAGGGATATAAAGCACAACAACAAACCCACAGCAGCTCAGACTGGACACTGCTTTTGCCCAGATGTTTTTCTGATGCCAAAGAAGCAGTAACAGCTCAGTGCTTAAAGGTTTTGGGGTTTTTTTGGGGGGGCAGCCTTGCTAAAAATTCCTTCTCAACTCAGTCTGTTAGGTTCTGACAGAGAGTGAGGAGTTGCCCATTTTGAAGATCTGAGGGACCATAGCAGTTAGTCAATCATTCTTGCACCAAGGCTCAACAACCTCATGAAGTTCAACAAGAAGTGCAAGGTCCTGGGTCAAGGCAACCCCAAGCACCAGTATAGGTTGGGCAGTGCCTGCCTTGGGAGAAGCCCTGAGGAGAGGGACTTGGGGGTGCTGGTGGAGGAGAAGCTCAGCCTGAGCTGTCAGTGTGCTCTGGCTACCCAGAG
>VWYK01022543.1:63431-101999 GCA_013399775.1 Semnornis frantzii | reverse complement strand
CATCCCTGGAGGTGTTTAAGGCCAGGCTGGCTGAGGCTCTGGACAGCCTGATCTAGTGTGAGGTGTCCCTGGGCATGGCAGGGGGGTTGGAACTGGCTGGTCCTTGTGGTCCCTTCCAGGCCTGCCTGATTCTGTGACTTGGCTGAGCCACTGGGTGTATTTTTCAGAAGATAGGATTCGGTCAGGCAGAGTCTGTGAGGAGAGGAGATGGTTCCTCATGAGAGCAAATGTGCTTGGAAAACAATGGAGGAGCTCAGCAGCACAAAAGCCCTTGTAGAAGCAGTCAGCATCAAGAGCAATGCAGGCTGAGAAGAGTTTCTCTGCGTGGTGTAACTGTGGCAGTCACCTTGTCAGTCTGGGCAGAGAGGGTGATTGGCATCCGAGGAGCTGAGGAAGGTGATGGGAGTCTAGCCCTGTGGGATGCAGAGCTGGAGTTTCAGAGGGTCAGCCTGAGAATGTGGTCATGTGAAGGAAATCATAACAGTAAGAGCAGTGTTTGAGCAGAGAAGATTCTATCATGTCCCCTGGGAAGCTGCTCCAGTAGTAACTTACACTGCATCTGAAAGTTCACCTCTCAGTTCCAGTTTTGGTTTTCCATCTTTGTCTTTGTGCCAGGAGGTTCTCTATGCCTACCTCTAAATAGATCTTTATTTGTGATATTTAAGGGCTGGTAGCACAACCCAGAATTTCATTTCCACTTATGGATGTTTTATTTCAGTTAAGGCTCTTTCCACCCCTTTTCTTATTCAGTATCTTCTTTTGTGTCAGAATTTCACTCTTTGGGGGTCCAACATAACACACACAGGCTGCCCAGGAAGGTACTCCAAAAATGCACATGGAATGTCCAGAGAAACCCTGAGAAAGCCATAAAGCTCTGCAATGAACACAAACCAGAGCGGGTTCCTGGAGGCTTCTAAAAGAACACTGCTGCCTTAATAAAAGTTCACATTTTTAACCCAAATCTCAGCTTCAGCAGCAGACGTGGAGCCAACTCAGCAAAGACGAGCAGAGAATTGGCTTCCAGGGAGCTGGCTCTGCATGGTCACCCCACTGGTGGTGCGAGTAAGCACAGAACTGTCCCCCTCATCGGGAGAGGTCATTGCGCTGTGCCTTGCACTCCTGTTACTCTTGGGAAGCATTGCTGGTTGCCCTGAAAAGATTGGGATTACGTTGCAGGACATATATTGCAGGTTGGATTAGACTTCAAAGAGGTGTTGCCAGAGAGAGCTTTTTAAAGGCTTTTAAGAAGGAGCTGCACCGACGCAGGCTCCTTCCCTTTGAACACGGAGGAGAGCAGGCAGAGTTTACTCGAACGGGTCCCGCGGTTCAGGCTCTCGGTACTCGAGCAAGCCCCAGGAGCAGCTTTCCCAGGGAGAGAGGATGTGTTAGTGACTGCTCAGGGCCCCATCTGCCCTCAGCTCCCTGTGCTCCCCGCAGGAGAGGCAGCCGTGCCCACCAACACCTGCCTCAGGCGTGGTGGGGGAGGTCAGGGCGTGGAAAGGGGCATCCGGATGGCAACCTTCTCCTCCCCAGGACTCTGAGCAAACACCAAAGTGCCCCAAGAAACAGCCAAAGGGGGCAAATGGCGAGCCCCTGAAGGAGGAGGCAGGCAGGGCAGAGCCCCCCAGCTCAAGAGGGACATGGAACTGCTGGAGAGAGTCCAGCACAGAGCCACAGAGGTGTTGAAGGGAATGGAACAGCTCTGGTAGGAGGAGAGCCTGAGGGTGCTGAGGCTGTGCTGCTGGGAGAGGAGAGACTGAGAGGTGACCTCAGCAATGTGCAGGGTGAGTGCCAGGAGGCTGGAGCCAGGCTCTGCTGGGTGATGCCCAATGACAGCACAAGGGGCACTGGGTGGAAACTGAGGCATAGGAACTTTCACTCAAACACAGGGAGGATTTTTTTCCCTGTGAGGGTGACAGAACCGTGGCACAGGCTGCCCAGGGGGGTTGTGGAGTCTCCGTCTCTGGAGATATTCGAACCCTGCCTGGATGATCCTGTGTGATCTGGTATAGGAGATCCTGCTCTGGCAGGGGAGTTGGACTGGGTGAGCTTTGGAGGTCCCTTCCAGCCCCTGACATTCTGTGATTCTGAGATGCTCAACCAGGCCCTCAAAGGCCACCTGTTGCTATGGCGATGCCAGGCTGCCTTGCCTAGGCCTGGGTGCCCCGAAGGACCCTGCAGCCCTTCTCAGCACTCATGTCCCACCCTGCTCTTAAATACAGCACCAGTACCCCCATCAGTCACACACCCCCTCTCCATGCAGGTGCCCAAGCCAGCCTGGAGCCTCTCCCAGCCCGGTGAGGAGTGCAAGATGGCAGAGCCTCCAGCTGGGCCCCAGCTCTGCCCTGTCCGGGAGCATCTCTGCCATCTCTCACTCTCCCCTCAGGCTCTGCCAGGTGTGCTGGGCACTGGTGCCCCTGCCTGCCCATACCAGCACCACTGCTCCGAGATGCTGCAGGCATGAACGCAGCCATGGGCTGGCTCTCAGGCAGCACCTCATGGCCAGAGCCTGCCCTGTGTGCCCAGGTCAGCCCTCCTTGGAAGCTGGGGCTCTGTAGCCTGGAGGAAAGTGGGCTGAGGGGGCACCTCCTCACTCTCTACAAACTACTTGAGAGAAGGTTGCAGCAAGATGGGCATCAGCCTCTTTCTCCCAAGTAACAAGTGACAGAACAGGAGGAAATGGCCTCGGACTGTGCTGGGGGAGGGTTAGGTTGGATGTTAGGAACAAGAAAGGGCTGTCCCAGAAAGGGCTGTCAAGCCCTGGCACAGGCTGCCTAGGGCAGTGGTGCAGTCGCCATCCCTGCAGGGAACAAAAAGTTGTGTTGCTGAGGTGCTGAGGGACATGGTATAGTGGTGACCTGTCAGTGATGGGCTGGCAGTTGGACTTGATGACCTTAAAAGTCTCTTCCAACTAAAGCAGGGCTGTGAGTGTCAGGAGGACTTCCCTGCCCTTTGCCCACCACTGGGCACTGAGCGCCCCTGCCCCACCTGCCTGCTCCCAGTGCTCTTCTGGGACTGTCTGAGATGTGGCTCCAGCAGCTCCCAGGTTTCACATGTGGGTCTATGAATGCTCCCCTGCTCCCCTCCATCCTCCATCAGGGTAAGAGCTCTTATTTGACAGGTAATTTGCTTTGCTGCAAGGAAGGTGCATCACTGGCTGCAGGGAGAGCTTCCCGGGCATTGTTGGCTCCTGGAGGGGCATGTGAAATGCGTGGCACAAGCGCCAAGTGCTGCTGTCAGAAGGGCCTCAACCTACTGCAGGAGGTCTGTTAAAAGAGCAAATACAGAGGGTAAAATGTCATTGTTTTTGTAGAACATAATAGTTCTCCTTCTTTTCCTCTGGAGAAGCCTGGGAACTCCAAACAAAATTAGAGGCAGTTTTATTAAATGAAAATACTCCTGCATTATGAGCTGATTTCTGCCTTTCCAGCCCAACACCACAAAAGGTCAGGTCAACAAACCACTCTCTCAGGAGCCAAGGAGGAGTTGTGAGCTCACAGGATTACCTCCTAATTGCACTCTACCTTGGTTTTCCATTTTGTTAATTAGCAGCCAACAAATCCCAGCTTTCAAAGTTCATTACCAACCTGCTTCACACTATCACCCCTGCCCTTTCCCCTTAGCTACACACTCTGCTCATCTCTCTCAGCTTGGATGCCCTCTAGGTTGCACTCTGCATCTTTCTGGTGCCCAGTCATACCCAGCTCTTGCAAACAGGTCCGCTCCAAAGCACTGAGGTGCTGCTGCTCGCGGGAGTGAGTGCAGAGCAGAAGTGCTGGTGGCCAGCTCCACTCTGTGGGGAGCTTTACAATACACTCTGGGTTCCAGAAGACCTCTGCCAGTGGACCCTGCCCGGGCCCAACCCTTCATCTCTGTCTCTGCTGGCTATGTCAGCCCCTCCCAGCTTTAGCATCAAACAAAATGTTACAGCTGGAAGCTCAGGTTGATTTTTCACAACCTGCAGGTCACTCACAAGTGCCCTGCAGTTTGAATCTGCTCCAAGCTGTGTGTGACCCTTCCCCCTTCCCTTTGGAGTAGACCTGGCAATTTTCAAGCCTCAGGAATTTTCCAAGTGCCAGTGAAATGGGAAAGGTGCCTGCAAAGCTGGCTCCAAGCTTCCAAGCCTGCTGGCTCCTCAAAGCTGGGCAGTGTTTTCTGCTGGGGTGCCTCCTCGTGGGGCATGCAGCAAAGGCTTACATTTCTCCTGGGCTTGCTGCTCTCTCCTCAGCTTTGGTTGTAATCAAACAAACAAAAAACATTTAAAAAAAAAAAAGAGGATTAGAAGTGGAGTCTGGCTGAAGAACAATGACATCAAGCAAAGCCTGGATGAGGCACTTAGTGCCATGGTCTGGGTGATTGGCTAAGGCTGGGTGATAGGTTGGGCTGGATGACCTTGGAGGTCTCTTCCAGCCTGGTTGATTCTATGATTCTATCTGCCCCAGTGCCAGGTGACTGCCATTTTTGGAGAGTTCTGTGACAAGAGCATCACTTCAGAGCATGACTGGATGAGAAGCATGTCCCACTCCAGCCTGGGCATTCTTGCTTTAAGACAGTGGAAGCTGCAAGAATCCACTTTCTGCAGCTTCTTCAGAAGCAGGGCCTTGGTTTGTAAGAGCACTCAGCTATTTTATCAGCTGTCTCAGAGCAAGTATCCACTTGCATCCAGAGGAGTGGTGGCTAACTGCTTAGCTCCCTCCCCAGCCCTCTAGAGTTATACTCTTAAACTCTGGCCATAGTTAACTAGCTGTAGCCTGTGTGCTTGGGTTTGTCCTGCAGAGGCCATGGAACATCAGCCTCTGCTGTTCTTGTGGTGTTTGGACACGGTGTTCAGGCAGCACATACAACAGTTAACCTGGGGAGAGGTCAAGGCAGCATGGTGACAGGATTCAGGGGGATTTTCTGCCTCAGTACTCACAATCCTTGACTGAAGGGGCTTGTGACACAGCTGTGCTGTCCTGCTCAAGTGAACAGAGTGGAGGTGGTTGAATTTCTTATGCTGGCAGCTGGGACTCCACAAGCCACCAGCATGGTCTGGTTTCGTGCTGTGTGCTGTGCAGGAAGCCTTGGACCCCTCGGTTAGGCATAAGGGGAGAGCATGTTCCAGTTCATCCTTGGAGTGGAGGTGATATGATTTCCCCAGGTGCTGAGCAAGCTCACACAGGTGCACTGACAAGAGGGAAACACAAAGCAGCAGTTAGGAGCAGATGTCTTTCCTTCACCACTCCTAAGTGGTCACAGGCACTGCATAGTCATGCAGACCCCTCTGCTGCGGTCCAGATTTGTGTTTGTGGAATCTGTAACAACTTAATACCCAGATCTCCTCCCCAGACCTGGCTGTAGCTCCTCCCAGAGACTGTTTGGTCCAAGCTCACTGTACCTGGAAAGCTTCTCTTGCTTCCTGCAGGTGGGACCTGGACTAACCAGCCACCTGCAGCAGGATTCACTGAGCATCTCCCAGAAGGGCCCAGAACATTACCTGCTGCCTGCTCAGAAACACTCCTGCAGATCTAAGCACAGAGGGTAACAGAAAGGCCACATTGCCAGATGTCCAAAGCAAATCCCCCTCCTCATTGTGTGCAGAAGAGGTGACCTCAGTCAGCTCAGGCTGCCTTCATTTTGACTCATCTTTACCAGTTTCTCAAGATGCAGGTGGGAGTTGAATGGACTCTCACCAAAGGACTGAAAACCTTCCCCAGATCTCCTCCTTTGTCTGTCCGCTCTTGAGGAGCTGCCGCTATCAGAAAACTGTCCCTGTCCATCACTTCTTGGAGCTTGGAGGCTGTGAGAGCCATGTCACTTGTCAGCTAGTTTCTTCACCTGTTGCACCACCAGCACTCAGCCCTTCACTTCGGCTGCAGACAGCACCAGAGAGATTAAGTGGAGCCCCAGACAGCCATGATTTATGCTGCAATACAAATTGCATTGTAAGTTGTGCTGCCCTCAGAGGCAAGGGATGTTGACAAGAGCATCTGTTGCCCAAATTCCTCCCTTCTCCTCAGAGCAGGCTTCCTCAAGGTCAAGTCATAGCCAGAGCAGTTTAGCATGCAGGACTCTGCAAGCTGACAGCACATGGGATGGTTGGTTGCTTACCCAAAATTTCAAGGGGGTATTTTAAGGATGATTCATGCACAGGAACAGAGGAATGCAAGTCAGAATTTGTAAGGGCAAATATTAATGGCTATGTCTAGGCTGGCTCTCCAAGCTGAATGTCCTCCACAAGAACAGAAATCAGAGACCTTACCTCATTTGACCATTCTTTCCTTAGTTGCAGGCACTTGCTGATGTGCATTAGAGCTGGCAAGGCAGACTGTCAAAAGTGCTTTCAATCTTTGCACCATTCACCCTCACACTTGGGAACATTTTCAGTCTCCAAGGGTGCAAAGTTCTTTTTGGGCCATATTTGTGATGGGTTCAGGTCACTAAACTAGGGATGAGTGGTGGTCAACCGTGCAGGGGAGATAAACATTCTGGTTTAAGGCTCCTCTTCTGGCCTTGCCCACACTTCCTGCTCTGTTGCCATTGGGCAGTCAATGAAGACAGTCTCTCACCTCACCTACATCACCTGGGAAGTAAGAAGAGCAAGATGACCTCGTGTGACATTCCAGCATGGTTGCCAGGCCAGCAGCCTCCATCCAGGTCAGAACAGCCAGGGCAGCAGGAGCCACCTGCCAGCTTTCTCTATGTCATGCTTTCTCCTTACCTTAGGGAGTTTTTTCTTGGCCAGGATCTCTTGGGTTTTTTAACTTATCTGGCATACTGTTAAACTGAAGGGACTCTCCCCAGGACTATCCGTTGTCATCACTGCCTGTGCCCAAAGCAGACTTGTCCACTGCAGCTGGAGCCACCCATCCTGAACACAATGAGCTTTGCAGTGGAGACACAGACTTTTCTGTCTTCCCTCTGGTGCCCAGAGGAGATGACAGCATAGCAGAGGGAACACACAGCACAAACAACAGCACCAAGACAGGCTGATCTTAGACTTCCATCGCCACCGGTGTCCTTTGGACTCCCCCTTCACACCATGCCAGTTGTTGCAATGAACAAAGACTCCTATCTTTGAGAGGAACCGTAGGAAAAGGTGTGCCCTATTTGTTCAAAAATTAATTATTGATGTCAGTCAAACTCCTCAGCCTTGAAGGTGTGAAGGGGAAACGTTAAACCCGTGCAAAGGTCAGCTTTACCAGGACCTGCCTGCTCAACAAAAGGAGCTGAGGCAGAATGATGAATTGCCAACGAGTTCCTGTGTGTTCAAGCAAAGGACAAACTATTAACTCGTAAAGCTGAGCACTGCAATACAGGAATTCAGCCTGGGGATGGTCTTCACTGAAGTGTGCAAGCAGGAGTGTCTGTGAGCTGCAGGTCAGATCTCTCGATTCCTCGAGATTTGAACACTAAACCTGGAGAAATGAGGTCATGCAAGAGATGGTGTGAGTCGTTGAGAGAAACACAAAGGAAGCAGAGGACACTTTTGTCAGATGGCTGTGCACTGAGCAAGAGCTGCTGGTGGTCTGTGGGAGGAAGAAGCAGGAGATGGACTTCCCAGCACTGCGTACTGGAATCCGTCGCTATGGAACCGTTTGTTGAACTGAGGTAGTAAAATACTCCTCTGTTTATTATCTTCCTGTTTCACAAACAGGCCACTTGTGAAGCAGGAAATCTCTTGAGGTCAAGTCTTTCACTGAGTTATACTTAAAGATTGAGTGCAACTGAGCCCAGGGGATGACACAGCCACATATCAGCATGGCTGACAAAAAATGAAGCTTCTTGTACTGAATGTACTGAAAGCAGAACCCTTCCTTGTCTCCTCCAGCTGTTGGGCTGAAGATTCATTCATGAATCTGGGGTCTTTCTGCTACCACATTGGAGTGCTTGTTAAGAGAAGACTCAGAAGCTGAAGCAAGATGCAGGCAGTTGCCACTTTTGCAAGTGATCTATAGCCCCAGCTCACTGAGAAATTTTAGTGTGGTTATTTTACAGCCCCAGGGCTCCCACACTTCTTTAGATTTGAGCAGACAAACTTTGCAAGTTAGGAACCTAAGCCTGACCAGACATTTTTTGTTTAGGTTCCTTAAAACTTGTTCCTCTCTTTGCTTTCCTTGGTAATCCAGGAGTGGTGAACATCTGGGCCTCATCATCTGTTTTCTGATGACTGTGAGGTATCATTTGTTATAAGTGAGCCCAGAAAATCTCAAAGTGTCACCCAGTAGGTTATTAGAGTATGTCAAAAGAACTCAGTGGGCAGCCTCTGGCCATCCAGCTTCACACTGGCAGTATCTACCTGATTGGGATGGGAAGTCACATCTGCTTTGGTCTCTCCAGCATGGTTTTTGCATGCAACTGCTAACACTAACTCTATCTAGGCCATAAGCTTACACCAAGAGACTCCAAAAAGCCAGGAAGCATTCCATTTCCATGATAAAAATACATTTTCAATATGCTTCTTGCAAATATGCATACATTTAAAAAGCATTAACCACACCAAAGAAAGCAAATGCAGCAAAAAGCTCTGCTGCCTTAGGATAGCAATTTCAGCTCAAAGTGGATTCAGACCTATGGTTTGGGCTCTGTCTCTACTGCATCTCGAGGGCTGTCAGCAGGCCAGTCTCAGACAAAATTCCTTGCAAGCCCAAGAGAACTTCCAGGCACAGGTTTGTGGGAGGCTGCAGAGTAACTGCATCCTTCCCCAGAGCATGCAGAGGCCTCAGCCCTCACTGCTGTGCATGCCTGGTCCAGCTGCATGCACATGTGGCAGATGCACAGCTGCACTGCACGCTCAGAGCAGTCCTGGATCATGCTCTGCACCCCTGACTGAGAAGGGCAAGGACAGAGACCTTAATGTAAAATCAGCCCTGGAGCTGTTCAAGGCCAGGCTGGGTGGGGCCTTGAGCATCCTGCTCTAGTAAGAGGTGCCCCTGCCTAGACAGGGGTGTTGGAAATAGAAGATCTTGAAGGTCTCTTCACAACCCAAACTGTTCTGTGATTCTGTGATGTTATGGTTCTGTGGTTTGAAAGGGAGCTGTGGGTACTCACCACTGTGTTTGACAGGCTCCAAGGCTGTAAAAAGCAAGAAAAAAAAGCCCCAAATTCCTGTTCTCATTCGGGTCTGCAGGCTTGGCCTGTCTGAGAACTGAAATAACTCACTGCACTGCAGCTGCCCTCGGGTTGCACACACAGGGGAACACTTAGAGCCATGCATTTTGCAGGTTCTGAAGATGATGAAGGTGGTCTTTGTTTGGCTGTGGCAGTGAAGAGCAGAGCTCATCAGTCAGGTGCAGACAGACCTGGCAATGCCATTTCAACTGGAGCCCAGAAGTCAGCTCAATGTTATTCCCATGTGTTTATAAAGGCTTCGGTCCCCAACTGGAGCGGCCCAGGCTTGGGTCTGAAGTGCTGACACCCTCGAAGGAAGGACAGTTCAGCTGGCTACACACATCAGCAGCTCTATGCACATCTGTCATCACACATATATGTGGGGTTTAGATGGGGGAGAAAAGAAAACAAACACAACATTTTCTGTTAAACAGAAACAGAGCAGGGAAGCGCCGAGCCTCTCCAAAGCAGAGTTTATTTAATTTATTCTTCTGTACACACAGCTAGTTTGCTAGGATATTATAACTCAACTCATTTCTCTGGTGACCCATGGCAACCTCTGGATCAAAAGGATTACTAGTGACTCATAACTTACCTTGGCTAAATATAAATACAGGGCTTTAGGTTAAGTAATCTAGGCCTTAATCAATAAAACATTTAAAGTGACAGTACAAGGAGGGATTTCAAAAGCTGTGCTAATGTTAACTCCTAATACCTGAGTTTCTGGGGCTCTCCTTTTCTGCTTGTAACACAGATGCCCCATTGCAAGGGTTTTGCATGCACCTTGTGCACACAAGTACAGGTGCATATGCTTGGGACCTCCTGCTGTCCCACGGTGGACAGATGCTCCTTTTCCTCACAGGAAATCCAGGCATTTGGCCCCATGTGGAGCACCACAGTCAGCTGACCACAACTGCAGACCCAGTGAGCTTGGGCACGTTTTGGATGCCAGATTCTCAGATGTGGCCACCTAAATGGATATCTAAACCTCACTTTTGGGTGGTGAGGTTAAGAAAACAGTGTATGAAAGTCTTGTTTCCTATACTGGAATGGGACCATTTGGATGCCCAGTACACACCCAGAACCCACATCTCAGCATCACATCTTAGCCCCATGGGCCAGTGGTGGCAACCAGAGGTTGGGGAAAGACAAGTCCAACACAATGTGGCTCCTTTAAAAGAACTCTGGAAGCATTTGTAAAGACTATAATGGTATAGAGATTACAAAACTCCTTCTTCCTGAGGTCATTCCTGGCTATAGCCACAGTGGCTGGCTGAGGGAAGCAGCTGCCAGGCCCCCAGTCCGAACCTTTTGGATCCAGTCAAGACTTCCCACACTCAAGGTGGTGCAGCTCTCTGAAGTTCCACTGATTTCAGAGGAGAGAGTCTGGACTAACAAACCTGCTTCAGAGCTTGTCCAGTCCAGTTTATGAACATGGAGGAACTACAAGCTTCAGATATTACATAACTACATTTTTTCCTTTCCGAAGGAGAGAGCCAAATCTGTATCTGGCTTTTATTCTTGCCCAGAGTAATGGAAGAGAGAAGATAAATTAAAGCCTTAAAAACCCTTCCATGAGTTCTTCAGTGTGAATTATTTTATATAACTCACAGAGAAGGTGACATGATTTACATCAGTGTATACAGTTAAATCGTTCTCTGCTGTAAACCATTAGCAAAGAGGGATGAAGAGCTTACGGAGGGGAGTGGGGAGATGACAGTGTTATGACAGAATGACAAACTTCTGGCCATGCAAGGAGACATCATGTTGTTTCCATTGGAAGATGCTTGTGTATGTTCCCTGCAGCACCTCTAAGATCTCTGGCCTCTGCACTGAGCACTGTTCCTTGCTTGTTTTCATAGCAGGGCCGAAGCTTTTGCACAGAAGAGTAGGATAGGTTGGACCTCAGCTCTGGGAGCACAAGGAGGAGTTCATTATGGAGGGATGTGCCGGAGGGATGGAACTCACAGCTGATGTACACTATCCAGTCTGCCTTCTTCGTGTACAGGTCCTTTTCACCATCTGGTTTTGTGGTCTGCTACAACTCTGGGCAAAGGAAGAGTTTCCAGTCCAACAGACAGCTCTGCTGCTCTCTTCATCTTGGTAGTGACATGAACCTTGCTTATTGTTACTGTCTTCTGCCTGGTGCTGAAGATCCCTGAGGAAAAGCAGCCAATTTCTCTCTTAATCACTCCTGCAACTGTTTCGAGAAACATTCTTGTTTTCTAAGAGGTGTTTAATTCTTCCCCCCCTGGGGACCCATTTAACTTTCCTTCCTAATCTCCCAACAATCTGGAATGAGGCCTTTAGTAGTCCTGCTCGTTGTGAAACAGCTTTGGGAGATAACTCCTGGCCCACCTTAACCACACTTCAAATAATCTTTGTGTAGCTGTGATGCAAACCCATAGGCTCTCAAAGCAAGTTTATAAGCAACTTAACAACCAAGACTTAGAAGGTTATTGCAGGATGGGCAGGGAGAGAGGGGTGAGGAACTGACCAGGGAAGCACAGTTCAGTTTGTCCTCCAAACAGCTCCGTATCTCTTCCAGCTTTACAAGGATGAAGTGACTGGAGAACAAACAGGGAGGCCTAATCTCTGGTAAAGACAAGGGGTCCCAGCCTGAGCAGCAGCCTTCTTCTGGAAGGTCACACAAGCACATACTTCTTTCTCTGCAGCAAGACAGGCACTTGAGTTTCCCAGGACTCAACACCTTCAGAGGTAAATGAACTGTAAGCACACCGAGCTCTGCCGCCCGGGGGCACGCACGCAGTGGCTGTGCGCAGAGCCTGGGCACTGCCATGCTGGCTGCAAGAGAAGCAAGAGCTTTGGCCTTGAACACTGCAGGGTATGTTGCACTGCACTCAAAGCCTACCTCTGACTCTTTGGGGCTGCCTTTTGGTGAAAGAAATCCTGTGGTTATGAAGGACAGAAGGAGCCTGGGATTTAAGGATACTTTTCAGACGTCCTTTCAAATCAGCCTCCCAAGAACACAGCAAGACACACAGTAACATACAGGGGCAGAAGTGCTTCTGGAAGACAAATGCCTCTAAATCTCATTTCTGACAGCTTTTTGCTTACTCAACTGCTTTTAATTAAGCTTCACTTGGTTTAGGGAGCCAAGGAAATGAGGAGAGCAAAAAGGAAAGCAAGGGACCCGGCCCCTCCAAGCTTTGCTCACTAGCTGGGTTTGCACATCTCTGAAGCACATCTCTCCACGGCAGCACCACGCTGCTCTCTAAACCTGCTTGGGAGAATTTATCAGCCCTGTGTGCAAGTCTTTGAATCCATGGTTGTGGCAGCAGTAATTCCTGAGCAGTGAAATGCACCAGAGGCTGTAATGCAATGTTAGCTCCAGCCTATTATGGTTTTAATTGGAATATGCAGTTTGTGTGTTCCTAGAGAAATGTGACTGTCCTCCTTATGCTTAACACTATGTGAATAGCTAAAGCCCTCTAATGACCATGTAATTTATTGTCCCTATAGTTATGGCATTAAGCTACAAGTCACCTAATACTTGCAAACATTGTAAACTCCAATTACAGCTCCACCAGTGATCCTTCTGTCAACTGAGCTGAAAATGACCCAACGATAAGGCTGAGCACTGAGCCACCTAAGGCAGTTACCTGGAGCTCAGCACCTGTACTACAGAGAAATGTCCAATAAACTACGGTTAAAGAGTTTTACTTAGCTATCAGATGTAAGCACAGCAAACACAACCAGCTCCCAGAACCATGCTGGTCACTCTGATTTCACCAATCTTTTGTGCATCTGTCAGCCTCAGCCTAATTTACCACTACAGTCAGTCACCGATTCTCAAGAACCGCTCAAGGATTTCACAGGCACCAGAGTGGATCCTGCCTGCCCCTACAAAAGTCTTGGCATTTCATGAAAAAAAAAAAATTGCCTGCCTTTTCTCTACAGGGTGAAATGTTCTCTCCAGATATCCACAGCTCTTGGAGAAGGTTACAAAGGAGCTGACACCATAATTCAGAGAGTTTGGGAGCAGACTGGACAGCTTCTGACCTGTGAGTAACAAGAGCTGAGTACCATTTGTGGGTAACCCTTACCTAGGGAGCAAGGCCACCTGCTGCACAGAGAATGCTACAGAGGTCAGGGGCACTGTCTGCTGGATGCTCCGTGGTGGCTGTGCCACTCCTCTCAAACAAGCACACAGAGCAAACCAAGGGCACAAAATGGACAAATCACCTTTCCTCACTCATGATTTGTGGTTGCTCACTTCAGCCACCTCACATTTCTGCAGCCCTGTGAGCTGGACTCAACCTTCCCAAGGAGGAAAACAGCAAATTGTGCATTTCAGCTCCACATTTGTCCAGGGAGCAAGCACTCCAGCTACAGTTGGTGATACATCTGAGATTTGTGTGGCTTCCTACATTTCCCATGACCATCCAAATATTCATGAAGAATTAATAACATGGTCCTGCTTTTAGCAAGTTCCATTCATTCTTATTTGTATCTGGCTATAATCAGCAGCGAGACCCCAAATATTGGGTGACTGCATTTGATTCCTGAGGTCTTTTCCTTTTTGTTTATGTCAAAGCAAATTAACTGGAAGGAGCCTGACGAGGAAATCAAGCAAGCTGTGGAAGGTCGAGAGGGCATTTCACTGAAATGTAATATAATAAGCACAATTTAAACAAGGACAAATCCCATTCACCTCTTTTGTTTTCTTGAAATGTTTAGAATTATTTTTAACTGGCTTTTTCATAAATAAAAATGTTCTATTGGTTTCTTCTGCGTTTGGGTTTCATTAGTTTTAGAACATTTTCCAAGCATCTAAAATTAAACAGATGTCATTGGGGTCATTTAGACCTCAAATAACCCTTGCAACAAAACCAATTATTCAAGGGTCAGCTGGAAGTTGGAATTCTATAATAAAGAAAAGTTTGAAAGCTGAAAATGAGAATGAAGAAGAGGAAAAAGAAGCAACAAGGCCAACTCTCTGTCCACCCAAGTTAGCCCAAGGACTGCAGATCTGTTTCATTGTTGGAGCCCAAGACTGAGCGCTCAGGAAGGATGGTTTATTGCCCAAATTGTTCCCCTTCCTATCTTGATTAGTTAGCAAATCTTTCTTCCAACTGCCCAGCTCTGTCGTGGGGATGGGCAAGAAGACAAAGGTTTGATGTTGTTCTGAAAGTTGGTCCTGTTGGTTAGAGAAATTTCACAGAATCCCAGCATGGTAGGGGTTGAAAGGGACCCATGAAGATCATCCAGTCCAATGCCCCTGCTAAAGCAGGTTCAGCCACAGCAGCTTGCCCAGGATCACAATGCTCAGGGGTGTTTGGAGTCTTTACAGAGGAGACTCCACTACCCCTCTCTGGGCAGCCTGCTCCAGGGCTCCAGCACCCTCACAGGAAACAAATCTATTTTTTTTTTCCTCATATTCAGATGGAACTTTTGTGTTCCAGTTTGTGCCCTGTCACTGGGTGATCAGCATCACGATCACGTCTCGGAATGTGCAACTCAAGGAACAACAGAAGAATGGGCAAAGGCAGAACCTGGGAGCCCTACTCCCATATTCCAAACAGTGCTTCCACCCACTGTGAGAGTGAAAGGGTTTAGTTTTGCCTTGGGAGCACAAATTGTCACTTGGTGGGAAGATTTTAGGCTGAGGGAAAATCTGCATCTCTACTTGCCTCATTGAAATGTCCTCCCTCTCAGGTAGGATGTAGCTCCACCATCAGAAGTCTGGCAGAAGCAGGGAGTCAGGACTGCAACAGAGAAAATGAGCAAGGGGGAAGAGGCTGATGCCAGGCTGTGGCAGGGACTGGTTGGAAACTGTCTGGAGAAGGTGCTGCAGGAGAGCTCCCCAGCAGAGATCTCAGGGAGCAATGCTGAGCCAGCAGACGATGCTCAGGAGGAATGAATGGCTTCTGCTGGCCCTCTAGAAAGACAAACTTTAAAACATGGTAGCAAGCCAATTGCTTTCCCCTTCCCCACACCTTGCCCAAGAGGCAACTGGGCTCCCAGCTCCATAAGCCACTCCAGATTTACAGGGTTGTGTCTGAGAGCAGACACCAAAACTCCAACCCTTGTGATTGCTTTGCTGAAAATTAGGAGCTGGCTTTGACTTTGCTGAGCAGGAGGGAAAATGAAAATTGCTTTTGCTTTGTAACCTGAGAGGTTCAGAGCTGAATTCTCCTGCCAGATTGCAATGATCTGCAGTGGCCCCTGCCCTAAACTATACCATCCTCCTTGGCTGCCAGCATTTGTGAAAGGGAGACCTAGAAAAATGAGTAATTTATTGTATGAAACCTATATTACCATAGCTTTAAAATCCTGCTGCTGGATGCTGAAGATCTCCCTCAGATACCATCGAGCACAGCAGAAAGGGAGCAGAGAGCTAACATCTGAAAAGAATTGGACCTCTGGAAGTCTCAGTTTAGCTTTTTCTTTTAATGCTTAATATTTTTTTTTTCAGCTTCAGTAGCTGTAACTCCCCATCTGACCCAACATTAATTGTGTGCAAATTACAGCAGATGATTTGTAAAAGCCTCCCTTACTGCCTTGACCTATTTGATGTCAGCTCTCACCTCCTGCCCAGCTGCAACCTTGGGCTCAGCCAGTTGAACAGACCTGCTGGCTTCTTTGGAACTGAAGTTGATAGCTCAGGTCATGAAGATCATTATTCCCAGAGGGGCACCACAGCCCACCAGCGCTTCTGCCCACAGGAGAGTCATCACTAATGTGAAAAGAGGAAAAAAATCAGGCTCAGTGGGAAATTCACAGTGATGAGCAATGGGTGGAAGTCCCTTGAGTGACCCAGAACATTGTGGGCACAGCTGGGGAAGGACAATGCTTCACTTTGAAGGCTGCTCCCAGACCAGCGTCAGGGCTCTGGCATGCAGCCAACTGAGCTCCCCCAGGGATCAGTTCCCTAACCAGCAGAGAGCAACTCAGAGCATGGAGAGGTGCAAAGTTAGCAGAGAGTTCTCCAAAACAACCACCCTCCTCCAGAAGATCTTAAGCAGAGCAACGACCCCGAGGTAGGTCACTACCTAACACCCTCCTCAGCAGCTGAGAAAGCACAGCGGCTGCCGGCTTCTTCCTACCCTGGGCTTGGTACCTGTGCTCAGGGCTGGGCTCAGCTTTGCAAAGCCAAATGACCAAGCTAATGACATCAAGAGTGGGCTAATGTTAACACCGCTGCCAGGGCTTTGCTGCCAGGCTTGCCCCAGGGTGACAAGGGGATGGTCAAGGTGTGGCCCCTATGGACATAAAAGGAACCGAGTGAATGCAATAGCAGCCTGGCAAATGCTATCCAAGTGCCAGTGGCATCCCCATTCCTCCTGTCTTACTGCTGTCAAGCTCCAGGCTGTCAGCACTGTAGCTGGGTTTCAGGTGTTTCAGATCTATGCAGCATGTCAGGCTTACAAAGGAAAACCAAAATGCTACAGCAGTGACCATTCAGTCTGCAGGCTGCTGCTTCATCATGGGGGGGAAACAATGTTGGGACTTCCTTATTTGAGAGGCCAAAGAGCAGGAGGCATTTAAAGACGTTCTCATGCACGATGGTCCTTGGTGTCTTTGCTGCCAGGCTGCACGGGAGCCCATCTGCTGTGAGCCAAGCCAAGCACGGCAGTTCATGAGCCTCGGCTGCTTCACTCAACTCCAGAGCCAGAGGAGGCTTTGCTTTAGCACAGCTCTGGCCGAGCTATCAGCCCGTGGCTTGTAAATAACCTCAGACAGCAGACATCAGCAAACCAACAACTGTTGTGAACTTGCACTGAGGTTTCCTAGCAGTAAGACTGACAGACCCCCAGGAGCTGGATCCAGTTAATGCAGCAGATGCTGCTGCAGGGAGAAATGCATGGCAGTGTCTTCAGCCCTCACGGACACCAAACACCTCTTCAGAATGCAAGCTTGCAGCAGGTTTTTTTTCTGGTTTGTTTTTCATATTTTCCTCCCCTTCTTCCTTAGTCCTTTCCAGGTTTAAAAAAACAAAGGCTGCTCATGGTGGAGGAGCAATAGTGGCTTTCATATTTAATAACTCTTAAATCTTGTTCAACATGTGGCAATTGTTAGGTAGATTTGAGCTGCAATTAAAGAGGCACCCTTCTTTCTCTTCAGCAACAATATAGGCTCTTAATCCAACTAAACCCATCATATTTTAAGAGCTGAGATCATCCTGAGGCAAATGGTATCAAACTTAACATGGATCTGTTTTTCATAGGGAAATTTAAAAGTTAAAGTTCGCTTTCCTAAAAGTCTTCCATTAAAGAGAAGGCAGCTCCAAGGGCTCTTTTCAAGTATCCACAGGTACCTCCATCATACCAAACATCTGGGGGATGGAGGGGAGTGGATAATTACTGAAATTCCTTTGTGGAGTCCCTCTTTCTTTAAGAGCCTGAGCTGGGACTCTAAATAGAAGCGAGATGAGGGGGGTTTGTTGCCTGATTATAGATTGGACTGCAGATAAAAGTCCTATTTGTGTGACTCAGCCCTCGCAGTGCTAACAGGGCTGATGTGGGATAACTGATAAAGGCTGTGAGAGACAGGAATAAACAGTGATAAAGCAAGGGAGCACGGGTTGCCTTCAAACCAAAACACATGTTTAATAAAGCCTGCCTGCCCGATGGGGAGGCATTCTGGCTTCCTTTTGTGGTGCCGGGGCAGCCATAAACGTCCTCGAGGAGTCCAGGCTTGAACCTACTTTGTGCCATGTGTGGCAGCCAGGGTGGCAGGCTGCGTGCCCATGGTGGCACTGGGCTGGGGGCAGGAGGCAGGCCTCAGGGTTCTGTGCAGCTTTGGGGCTTGTAATGCATTTACTTCAAGTGCAAGGTGAGGAGGTGCCTGCCGCAGGGGCAAGGGCAGGTGGCAGGGCTGAAAGCTGACAGCGATGCACGCAACAGGAACAAAAAGCTTATCAATGGGGGAAATATCTCCTTCCCAGGCCTGTCCACACTGCACATCCAAACTCCCCTTTGCACCTCACAGCACTCTTCCAGGTACCTCAGGTTCCTCTTTGCCCCTCACAACTCCCTTTCCCTAATCAACTGCTTTTCCTAATGCCTGACTCTTGCCCTTTTTCTTCATTTCTTCACAGACTTTACACTTTGGAGCAATTTCAGCAAAAGATTTACAGCCTTTGTCTGTGGAAGGAGGAGGAAAGCAGCCCTGCTGGTGTCTTTCCGAGGATCTGTACCGAGAGGTATCTATTAATATCCACTCGTCATGCTGCTAAAGCCCCACGTCCTCCTTTGAAAAGGTAATCCTGCACTGCCAAGGCTCCACAAATGAGAACACCAAGGGACTTCCCTCATTTATAATACCTGCAAATGACCTGAATGGAAATGCCTCCACCAACTACCAAAGTTTTGTGGAGGGCTCAGAATTGGAGAGGGAACAAATAACGAGGAACAAGGGATTTGAATCCACCGGTTGCCTGGGCCAGTGAATGGAAAATGCAGTTTAATGTACAGAAACATAAAATAATAAGTCTGAGGCCAGCAAACCAGACAGAAGGATATTATACTGAATGGTGATGCATCATACTGACCAGTGAAGGGATTTAGAGGTCATGCAGAAAAATCCTTGAAGCCTTAAACCTGGCATACAGCTAAAATGAAAATAACTACAGGGAAGCAGCACAGTGGTGGAGGCAGGTGGAAAGCAGAAGCCTTCCTCAGCTATTTGTGCAGCAAAACAGCACCAGGACTTTGCTCTAATTGGCACAATGGCATCTCCTCCTGGGCATTCAGGTCACCCATTCCAGGTGTACATCATCTCAGTATGCTGTCCCAGCAGCTTGTCCTCCAACAGGTATGGAGAAAAAGGCAGCTCAGGGTATTCATTTGTAACTGGTGAAGCATGGGGAGATGCTGCATGAGTTCACTAAAAGGCTCAATGATGCTTGTGGGAAGGAACCCAAACCCCCAACTCATTTGTTCATCTGGAACTCAAACCCCCAGCTCATTTGTTCATCTGGAACCCAAACACCCAGCTCATTTGTTCATCTGGAACCCAAACACCCAGCTCATTTGTTCATCTGGAACTCAAACCCCCAGCTCATTTGTTCATCTGGAACCCAAACCCCCAACTCATTTGTTCATCTGGAACTCAAACCCCCAGCTCATTTGTTCATCTGGAACCCAAACCCCCAGCTAATTTGTTCATCTGGAACCCAAACCCCCAGCTCATTTGTTCATCTGGAACCCAAACCCCCAGCTCATTTGTTCATCTGCTTGCTCTTTGCTTTGGGCACTGATAAGCAAAAAGAGTCAAAGCAATGAAAGCCCAGGGCCCTGCTAGATGCAGCAGATTTGCCAGCCCAAGCCTTGCAGCCCCCCAGGGGACTAAGAACCTGCATGTCTGTACCCATATGACCTTACTGCTGTATTGGCAGTGACCTGCCAGAGACTGGAATGCTACAGGATAGGAGAAAAGAAGCAAAGATTAAAAGGCAAATCCTTTTCCTCCTTAAAGAGTAGTGTCATTTAGTTATGTTCTTTCTCCTTCCTCTGCCAGAGTCCTTCGCCCCTTTTTCCTCATAGGTTTCCTGCAAAAGCATCCACCAAAAGATATGTCATATCTGCTCCCCTCCCAGCTGATTCCCTCTTCAGACTGGCAGCTCTGCTTTTTCCTTCTTCTTGTACCGACATACAAATAAAATCCCTCTCAGCTTTGCTGAGCTGGACTGCTGCTGAGTTGCAGGCAAAGGGCTCCATAAGCTCATTTAAACGTCCTCGAAGCATCCCGGTCCCGGGGAATATGTAGTTACAGCTGATGGGAAACCGCGAGTGCACTCGGTATAGATCTAATTCAGCATCTCCCAGACACAGCCTTATCAGAAGGACCAGCCGGGGAAGTGAGTTCTCGGCTCTTGGCTCGCCGGGCAAGCGCCTCAGCCCTGCCGCTGCTCCCAGGTAATTCTGGCGTTTCCCACCTGGGGGCGCAGCAGAGGCCGGCGCCAGGCGGGCAGGCTGGGGCGCGCGTCCTGCCTGCGGGGACGGCGGCGGCAGGGCGGGACGGAGCCCTCGGGGTCCTGGTGGGCAGCAAATCCCCATCAGCCTCCCTCCTGTTCTGTCCCACTGCCGCCCCTTCCCCTCTTCTGCCCCATGGCTTCTGCTCCTCCGCAGCTCCCTGAAATCCTGCAGAGGACAGGGTCAGGAAGGAAAATGGGAAGCAGAGAGAGGTCTCATCCTGCTGCCCAGCAGGCAGGTGCTGTGGCTTGTCTCTGGCAGAGGTGCCTGGTCCAACCAGGCAGGATGAGGGCTCTCAGCCAAATGAGGATCTTGCTGGAGAGGTGACATCTGGCAGTCACTGGCGCTGTCTGCTCTTCGGCTGCTCTGCCTCTGGCTGTTTCCTTGTACAAACGGATGGATAACCTGGATGTATTCCAGATGAATTAGCGTGCATGTGATGCTCCAAATACATTACTGACCTATTATGATGCCTAAAATTCAGGACCTGGAATTGCTGCCAAGTTCCTAGTCCAGATGCCTGTCCTGGCTACCTCCCAACTCCCGTGGCAGGTGAGGCAGATGTCAGACCTGCTTTCTTGCCTTCCTCCCATGTTTCCATGAGAAGGAAAAGAAAACTGGAGGCACAGTCCCAAGGCCATACCAAAGCCCTAAAGAATTAATGTGGCCACAGGTCCCCATGCAGTGACTTGTCCATAGCCAAGGTGGAGCCCCAGGGTAGCCCTGAGGTCTTGATTACATCATGCACATTGCGTGGAAGCTTTAATACACAGCAGCTGACAAACTGTCAGCTTGATCTATGGCTTTTTCTTATTGAATAAATAAGATTTTCGTGCTGTCAGTACATTTCCTTTTCAGAGGCAGAATGACTTGGGTCCTGCACAAGCGCCAAGAGAAATCAAAGATGGTTTGGTGCTGTGATATCCCATCTCTGCCAGCTTGCTGGGTTGATGCCTTCTTTCTGCCACTCACCATATTTGAAATCTGTATACACCAGATAAATTCCATTTCCCCTCATTTTCCTTCTGCCTTGTCACTGCTTTTGTGTTCCCCATTGGGCAAAGGCTTGGCTCTCCAGCCCTTTGCAACAGTCTATTTTCCTAAGCAAGTTTTCAAGTCAAACCACGCAGAAAGATGAGCTGAATGCAATCTTCTGCACCAGTCTTTCAGAGCTTTTCTGAAAGAATGGTCAGGGAAGACTTAGGAGTGTGCAGCTATTTTCTGCACCTACTGCTGATCCCATCAGGAGCTTACAAACCAGCCTTAAAAGCAGCCCTCCAGGTACTTTCTTGTCTTAATGGACTCGCTGCAGTAGCAGAGTGGAGATGAGCTACTTTAGCCCCTGCGCTTCCATTAGTGTACAAACTGTTAAAAGACAAGAGAAACTGCAACCATAAACATGAGTGAGCTTGCTGCAGCTGTGCCTGTCAGCTCCAGACATTAGTGTGGCTAATTCCAACTGGGAACAGTTCCTGGGCTTGGTGATAAATTAATCCCAACTCTGATAGTATGTGGAGATTTCTCTGTGCATAAGCCGAAAGAAAACTTCCCAAACTGCTTACAAAATCCCCTCTGAGGTTATTTTGGTGACTACAGACCAAAATATTTAGTCTGCATATCTTTTTTTGGGTATAGTGCAATCTATTTTGTAGTTTGATGAAATGATGTTAGAATGGGATATGCTTTCATCCAGCAGAAAAGGAATGACACAGAGGCTTGCAGGGAAATGGCAGCAGTATGAAGCAGAACCGTTGTGTCTGTTTTGTTGGTAATAAAGCACAACTGCTTTATGGGAAAATGCCTTTTGCATCCAATCCCTCCTGAGAACAGCCTGAAGTTTATTTCCGTTGCAGGTTTAGATGCACCCACGGACTGCCTGGCATCAAATACCACTCGCTGCTTTGTTTCCATCTGTACTGTGTTGGCATTGGCCATCAGCAGAAGGACATGGTCCAGAGGGTAGGGAGGAGATCCAGTGGCTGGATGAAAATCTTCAGGGTGATAATTCACTCTGACCAGTGGCTGGGAGAGACACTGTGCAACAGGGCCACAACGGAGCATCTCCTGCAGGCTACATCCTGCCCTCCACAGTCTTTCTCTTGGCATCCAAACTCACCCCACCTTTATTTTGCAGCTGATCTGGTGGTGCTCCTGCAGGAACTCTGCCTTCCAGGAAGCAGTTCACCTGGGCAGTTTCATCTCAACCCCGATGAATAGCTTCATTCTGGAATAACAAATATAAGCAGAGGGAAGGCTGCTCGCCACAAGGATTCCTTTATGCTGCGCTGTGAATTGTTGGCCAGTGGCCATTTAGCATTGAAAGGCAAGAGCCACCTGTGTCAGGTGTGTTTAAAGTTCATATTGACTCCTGCCCACTGCTATTTGTGTGATGGGCAACATCAGAGAAAGGTGCCTTCAGTCATTAATTTTTGCCTGACACAGGGAACAGGGATGAAAAGCAACCCTTTTCTTCCAGGCACAGCTTTTGTTTCCCCGTGTGATCAGTCAACTACCAGCTCTGTGTCACCCTGCGTGCACCAAAGCCAGGTCTAGAGTGTCAGGGACATTTTGGGGTCCCCTCCTGCCTCAGAAGCCCACACCCAGTGGGACCTCACCTTCATCCAGTCCCCACACACCCTCCTGCCTGTCCCTTGCTGCTTCCCAACCTTGCTGGATGTTCAGATCCCCTCAACCTCACACAATGCAGCTTCCTGGGAATGGATTAGGAAATGAGCTGTGTGCTGTATTTGTTATGTCCATGACTTCCATGGAGAAAACTGTGATTTCTAGCAGCTTTCTGTAGATTCTGTAACCCCAGCCAGCCTGCTACTGCCTCCTCCATGAATTTTTACAGCTTTGGCTCTGCTCATGAGCAGAAGAGAAGGAGTTTTTTAGTGGGTTTAAGTTATTAGTTACGTATTACTGAAGGGTGTAACGTTCTTTATGTTGTAAAATAAAGTCCGTTTGTCTTCTCCCCATTTCCCACAACCCATGGTGCTGAACACAGCTCCCCATTGTTGGGTGTCTCTCTGAAGCTGGCTGTGGGCAAGTTTGGAGTGCTGGTTGCAATGCTTGCTGGATGTTGTGCAGGATATTGTGGTGGTCACAGCCCACAGGGGGCCCTGATAACTTTTCTGTTTGATCCATGACGAATTCCTATTGAGCAAACAGGATTTTGGTGCTGTCTGTGCATTTGCTTTTGAAAGCCAGCATGACTTGAGTCCTGCACAAGCTCCAAGGAGAATAAAAGGTGATTTGGTACCATAATATCCCATCTCTGCTGGCTGCCTCAGTTGATACCCTCCTCCTGCTATTCACTCTACTTGAAATGTATATTTTATATATACACAATCTAAACTCAAGTTTCCTTCTTATCTTTCCATGTGGAATTCCCTTTCCATCGAAACATGGGACCACAGACAGGGAAATGTTTGGCATGGCTTAGTGAGGTGGACAGGAGGGATTTGTAAAGGGGCTTGGAGCTGATGCTATGTGCCACTGGAGGGTTTCTGGGGTTTCCTTTCCCTAATGCAAAGTTTTGGGGGACAAAAACCAGGACCTCTACTCATACCGTTCCATCTCACCAGTGACCAAGGCTTCCCCCTTCCAAACTCCCTCTAAGTGGATTAAATTTTTTGTTTGGCTGCAAACTTGGCAGTGGCCTTTGGGTGCATGTGGCAGAGGGCAGAATTTGCTTGATTAGTACAAATACCATCTGTGTGCTTGATGCAGAGGAGAGTAGTGTTTTAGCAACAACCCATTTTGCTTATATAAGGACTAGTGACATAGCCAAAATCTGCAGCATATATCTGGTTTTCTCAAACAATTGTTGGTGGGTAGCCAGTATTTGTTACTCTCCTCCAGAACAAGGAGTAAACTACAGCACAGAGACAACTGACCACTCCATATGCTAACATCAGGCAAGAAACCCTTCACTCTAAATGACTTAAACCAGTTTGTGTCCAGTTAAAACATAGAGACAGTCAAGAAAAAGCCATGGGAACAGTGTTTGGAATGCCTCTGAATACATTTTATCACCATTGCCCATTGGAGCAGGGAGGTAAATTCAACCCTTTTTCATAGGAGTTGTAGATGTCTTTTATGTTGCAGTGTAAGGATTTTTGTTTTGTTCCATCTTTCCTGTCCTAAAGTGTCCTTTTCTGTCTAATAATAGTTTAAGGGCTAAGCAATTGTTCTAAAACCTTATTTCTTTGCACAGTACGTTTCAGGGAAGGGCTCTCTCAGCCCTCTTACAACTTCTCTCCAACCACCATAAACATGAAACCAGACCTTGCAGAAAGAGCAAAGCTCAGAGACCTGCAGGCAAGGGATGATTTTATGGCTGTTGTCTGTCTGTAAGGTACGACGAGATCTTCAGGGACTGACTCTTACACATCATCTGTCACTTGGGAGACTGAAAAGAAACAAAAGAAACCAGAGAAACTTTCTCCTGAATCGTTCCAGGCCTGATCCTGCAAGCATTTATTACGGGGCTTTGGTGGGATTACTCCCCTGAGCAGTCAGACATCAGTCCCAGCACACTGTGGTATGCAGTCAGCAGTGCACATCTTGGCTTCCGCGTGGCCCATCGGAAATCCATGGGGGATGCTCACCTGCCCGAGGTTTTCACGTGTGTCCAAGCATGTCCAGGATCAGGGCACCAAGTGTTTTCCATGCTGCCCTTTGCACTTGGAAAGAATCCACCTAAGTATTTATATGTATTTTGCTCCTATAGTAACAAAAATATGGCAATGGCAGGGCTCACGTGAACACACAGATCCATATTCTAGCCTTACCTTGCTGGCTTCTGCAGCACAGCAAAGCAGCTCCTCGTTCACAAGGAAGGATGCTGCTGCCTGGGGGGAACATTGCACCTGGGCTAAAAGGGGCAGGGAAGGGAGGGAGAAGAGGGGGACAGGGTGCAAACGGCAGGATGCCTGACTGGAGAGCAGGCGCTCTCCTGCGGGACTGCAGAGATGTGGGACTGCAAAAATGGGGGATGCCCAACTGGAGAGCAGCCCCTCTGCTGCGGGACTGCAGAGATGCAGCATTCCGGCCTGGAGAGCAGCCCCTCTGCTGCGGGACTGCAGAGATGCAGCATTCCGGCCTGGAGAGCAGCCCCTCTGCTGCGGGACTGCAGAGATGCAGCATTCCGGCCTGGAGAGCAGGGGCTGCAGGACTGCAGAGATGCAGCATTCCGGCCTGGAGAGCAGCCCCTCTGCTGCAGGACTGCAGAGATGCAGCATTCTGGCCTGGAGAGCAGGGGCTGCGGGACTGCAGAGATGCAGCATTCTGGCCTGGAGAGCAGACCCTCTGCTGCGGGACTGCGAGGCTGCGGGATGCCGGGATGGAAAGCAGCCTGTCTCCGGCGGGTCCCCGGGCCGCTCCGCTGCCGGCAGGCGGCAGAGCAGCGGGATCGGACCGAGCTCGGCTGCGGGGAACCTGTGCAATGCGTTGGCGGCGCCCGGCCGGGCTCCGCCAGAATGACTGCCGAGGGAAGCCGCAGTTCCCCCCGCTCCTCTCTGCCACCGGAGCTGGAAATCCCAGAGAGATGGGAGGGGTTTGCAAAATTAAAATTGATCCCATTAGTTCCCGTGCCTGCTCTTTTCAGGAAAGCCAGGCTTTTGCCGAACGACATCACTAAATTCCCGTACTCCCTCCCAACCCTGCCCCGATTTAAATTCATTTGGAGTTTGACTCGGCATCATTAATTGCACTTTTCGTTCTGAATTGGAAGCCGAAAGCTGCTGTCCTCGGTGTTTTGGGTAAATCTTACGTCTCTGCTAAGGGGAATTTTGCCTGGATACGGTGGGGAAATCACAGCTTTTGTTAAATTGTGGCACGAAGCTGAATGAGAAGCAGGGAGGAGGCGTTTGAGGAAAATGCCTCGTTGCTCTGTGGAGAGCCTGAGGATTAAGCTGGGCGTTTGTTATAAAGTTGGGCAAACTCCACAAAAACATTCCTCCTTCATCTCTATTGCAAATTTACAACAGGCAAACCTGAATTTACCTCTTCTGCACTTTAGTTTCCTTGCTGACTGGCACAGTCATGGAAACAAGGAATTGTGTGTGGACACACACACACATGAAAACAAAACAACAGCAACAACAACCACAACAACGACAGAGGGGAAAAAGCAAGCCAAAGAAAATAATTTCTCGAATCATATCTGCACAAAGAAACCAAACCAGCTTCAATTTCTGACAGTAAATGCTAAGAATAAATCTGTCAGGGAGAGACTGACATACAAATCAAGTCATATAACAAATTGATTCAAGAAAATCATATTTTCTGCCTGCCAAAGGCAAAGCTTATGAAATAACCAATATTGAATTACACACTCGGCCCTGATCCCATATGAGATCTGCCCTGCAGCAGCAGTGCAGAATCTAGTCCATCATTCTGAGAGGTACTAAACACCCCCCTTTACTTTTATATAGGTGGTTATAGATCTTGCTTCTACATAAAATTTCATGCTTTTATAAAAGTAAATTCCACAGCAAATGCCACTCTTCAGAGGCATCATTACCCAGAGTTTTATTGCCAGGCTTGTTAACCCTCCCAGTAAACATCGGCTCCAGCCACTCTGCTCGCTCTCCACTCTTCCACAGAGGGTGCTAAGATTTATTTCCCAAATAACGCTCAGAGCACATTGCTCACTAAGCTGAAATTCAAGGGAAAAAACAAACAAACAAACAAACAAAACAACCCAAAAACTCCAGTCCCTTGGTTTGGTGGCCTTATCTGGCATTTTACAGGTGTAAGGGAGAGTACTGAGTGCCCCCCCCCGGCTGCTTAAGAAGGGAGTTTTTTCACCTTGCCAGGAGATAATTGCTGCAGTAGTGAGCTGCCGTTAATCCTGGGCTGTGTGCTTGGTGCTGACCTGCAGCCCTGCTGTTTACATCAGTGGGATTTTTAGGGCCAAATTTTGCAGTTAATTGCGGCGGTATAAATGTGGATTCCTAAATCTCCCTCCCCAAGCATGCAGCTCCTTTGGATTTGATGGGAAATTTGGGGCTCATCCTGCAGTCACTGAACTCGGTGGGCCTTGTCTTGCAGCACAGGAAAGCACAGGAAGGACCTGGGCTAGGCCCTTTCCCAAATTTCCTAAAGGCAATAAATGCGAGCAATTAGGGGCTTGGAGGAGCAAGGGCTGCCTTATCTCCTCCCGCCGCAAGCTTGGGGACCGTGGAGCCTGGGTGGTATGGGGAGGTGTCACTATTAGAGAGGCTGTAGAGGGGATTAATGCTGCTGTGAGCTACATTATGTCCTGTCAGAAATCTTTGCAAGCAGAGCAGGAGCTGGAACTGCAAGCTTTCAACTTTAAGCCCTGAACTTGGGGCTATGCTACAAGATTAAAGCATCAGGCTTCTAATGTTTTCCCGTCAAGAAATGAGAAATCTCCATGCATTTAAAGACATTCTCTGTTTTTCAATAACTGAGTCAAGAGAATGATTTGATGTCAGTGTTTGCCACATTTCCCCTGTTATGCTCCCAAAAGTGCTGCTCCAGACTGGTAGCTGCTGAGCCAGAAGCTCAAACTCCTCAGCGAGAAGGCAAGGGACCAGTGTTACAGCCCCGGGGTTCACAGGCAGAGGCTCAGGCTCCATCCCCAGCCATGAGCCTAAGTGCTGCTGCAGATATGGCAGAGCAGGACTTCTGCAGAGTGAAATGAATACTATAAAGGTACTATAGAGAAACCTAAACATCAAGGTCTCCTCCAGGGGAAAACAGGGATTAAATCTCTTGGTCGCTGTGAAGTTCAATGAGAAACTGGTAGACAGCGGAGTGCTGAAATAATTCATTAGAGAGAGAAGGAGTTTATTAGCCCTGTGGAATTTCCCAGTTTGTTGGTAAATCTGTTTTAGTGGCCTCAGCTTTGCTGTCACCCACTGCGAGCACCACGGAGATGGGAAGGGGTTGGTTGCAAATGATTTATTCGACCAAAAATGCAAATTCCCTCCTGAACTCTGTGCTTGCCGCGGCAAACTCAACCCGCATGTGAAAAGCAGAGCAGGAGCACAGCTCAGCTGCTTGCTTCAGCAGATCCTCCACCTAAATCAAACACATTTAGCCTTACCCGTGTGTAATGGGGAAAGAAAATACAGAGGAAGGGTTTCGGCCCTTACTGCTGGAAGCTCAGTGCCCATCTTGCCAGGATCAGGAGCATGTCACTGATGTGCCTTGGATCAGCTCCACGTTTATTCTACATGCAGAAAATGCAGCATTTGGGGGGAGAAAAAAAAAATAACCACAATTTCAGAAGACTTGGATCAGGACCTTTTTTTTTGTAGGCATACTCTATAATGGATAATTATTCAATACTAAGTCTGCCAGTATAGAATTATAGTGAGGGCAATTTCCAGCCGCGCCAGAAGTACCTGGTGACGCTGGCAGGATGAGATTTAATTTTTGTCAAGAAACATAAAAGTGACTTCACCCCAAGCTCAGCACCCAGCTTAAAGCCAGAAGCCTGCATTATAATTTTCAGTTCAAGAAACTCTTGTGGGAACAAAGGGGAGAAGTGAAGGCAATGATTTCCCCTCTTTAATGCTTATGAAAACAGCCTCCTGCTCTTTGATTTCCACTCGATGCATGCAGAATGTATGCAACGTTTTATTTTGTGCTTACAGTTTAAAGCACCTCCAGGAGGCTGCTTTATAGAATGGAAGAGATCTAAAAATATAGAACAAAAATTTCTTTTACCAGAAAAAAAAAATTTAAAAAAAAAAAATATATATATGTATATAGGGAAAGTTTGTTGTTTTTTTTTCCTGAAGGCAAAGTGGATTTGTTAGCAGAGGTTGAGCTGGAAATGTTCGCTCAGAAGTTAAAGCTGAGGGAGCTCTGCATATCCAAGATGAAAACAATGACAGATTATTTAGCTCACCCTGGCGAGCAGACATAATGGCTTCAACAAAATCATTTTGCCTAGGGAAACACACAGAGAGGGCTGATTCTCAAGGCACAGTTTTCCACCAGTACCTGATGTTATGGGAGAAACTGAAACATGCTTAGTGGATATCAGCTTGAAGCTCGCGTGCATGCACCTATGAGTGTCTGAGTGTGAGCTGTGGCTCAACACTGTGTGGAAACAGCTCAGAAATGCTAGAGAACAAAATGCATTACATTATCTTTACCTCTTTTTTATTTAGTTATTCTGACAAATTATTTTATTGCTTAAAATGACTTACCAGAGAGTGCTTGCTCCAGCTGCCATCAGGCTCCTGCCCCACTGACTTCAATGGCCACAGGCACAGCCTTTAGGATGTATCCCAGAGATAAATAAGTAGTTAGATGCTATAGGTAAATATAATAATTAATATATTGATATGAATGTATTTGGTTTACTGTATTGATATTAATATATTGCTGTTCCTGCATTGCTATCAATATGTTCATGTGGTAATGAATGTTATCCTTTGTATGATAATTTATATCTCTATATTGATCAGTTCTTTGTGAATAATGTTTCTCCTGTACTCCAGACTGCAGAAATCCCCAGAAAAAGCTCTCTGCTCTTTGCTCTGCTAAAACAAACAAACAAACGAACAAACAAAACAAAACAAAAAAAAACACCCAAACCAAAAAACCCAATTAAAAAAAACTCCATAATTAAACCTTACAAACTGATGTCTCCTACTTCCAGTAGTATTTTTCAGCACTAAAATCACATTTAAAAAAATGTGAATGAACACTTAGTTATAGGGTTTAATTAAGCAGTTAATGATGTCCAGGCTGCCAAGCCCTTTTGGTGTCACCCTTTGTTTTTCTCTTAGAGGAAACTTTCTTTTCCAAAAGTTTATCTAGTGGAAAATCACTGCTTGTAAATTAATTTTCCTTTCATCGGATGTGACTCAAATCGCTGAATATTGCTGTCGTGCAGCAATGCCCTGTGTGCCCCTCTGGAAATAAATAGCTTCTTCCTTGGGGTATTTTGGGGGGGGTTAAGCACTATTTTCAATAAAGGAGGGAGGTTTATTGAAAGAGAATTTTTCCTCCTCAGAGAAAAGGGTTTGAAAAGTCTCACACGTTGAGTCTTTGTCTATTGCAGTTTCTCGGAGCTGTTAAAGGAGTTTAATAATCTGCGAGGAGGAGGCTGTGAAAAATAAAGATGCTTTAACCGTGCTCCCCAGGCAGGTTTTGCCACGGCTGGCTGCATCCTGAGCAAGAAATCTGGGGCAGTTCATTGTGATTTTTAACCACGTTGGACAAAGCTGCCGAGTTCTGGAGTTGGCTTTGTGTTTGTTTGGGGGTTTTGTTTGGGATTTGTGTTGCTTTGTTGTTGTCTGCTCGGGGGTTTTGTTGTTTTTCTGTCCTCGTTGCTGTTTGGAGTTTGAGGTTTCTGTTCCTCTGTTTGTTTGTTTTTTAATTACAGAAGTTGTGACTTTTCCGTTGTGATTTTTGCGATAAATTCTTTTTGCGTGCGGCGGCTCCAAAAAAACTTTGCAGCACTTTGAGCTCCTGCTTCTTTGCAGGATCAGGAGTTTTAACGAGCTCTCAGCAGCCTGATCCTGTTAAAACTCTCTCCAGTAAGTAGCTGACTTTGGTGCTGTTGCTCCATGGCCAGAATTACTGTTCAAATTTAAAATGAACTTCAGCCTTTTGGAACGACCTGGAGCATAAAGCTGAACTTTGCACAGATCTCCTTTAGCAGTAGGCAAATAGGAGAGAATTTGGGATTTCTGGAAGAGTACAGTCCTTGTGAAAGTGGATGGGGTGAGAGCAGCACATTGAGCACAAACTGTACCAAGAACTCCTAAAGCTGACAGGCAATGGGGTCCTTGCTGGCAGAGTGCGAGCAGCTCTGCGGCAGTGCCGTGGTTCACACCCCCACCGTGCAGTTTTGTAAGCAGTTGCAGAATTTTCCAGCAAACTGATTACAACTGTCTTAAAAATCTGTCAGGATGTTTCACTGGGAATGTGAAAGGACTTTCCATAGGGAAGTTTTTTACTGGAGATAGAGTTCAGGTTTGGGAGCTGACAGGCCTTTGGCTCCCCGTGAATTCTTGGCTGGAGTAATTCTATTTTGTTGATTTCTGGGGATCAGTCCTGCACCTAGAGCCCCAGATTGTGGCCAGGGTCAGCAGCTTGAACCCATAATGCTCCTAATGTATATCTGCAGTTTATAAGGTTAGACCTTTTACTGAAGTTTACTTTTGGAGCAACCCCAGAAGGGTCACACATGAAACTGAAAAACACTTTTAAGGACCACGCTTGCTTCCTTTGGAAACAAAGAAGGGCTGGAGCATGTGAAGTCAGGAAACTCTCTCTGGCCATCAGAACTGGCTTCACAAAGGACACACCAGTGTGGCATTTCCCACTTTCCCCTGGCTGCAGCCCTGCAAGCCCAGCAGTGCATTGCCTGGCTCACAAGCACAGCAGCCTTCAGCACACTCTGCAAGTGTGTGAAATGAAAATCGAAGTGAGGGCAGGCCCTGGGTTAGTCCTTCTCAAAATAATAATTTAATAACTCTCCACAAACCTCTAGTGCTTTAGGAAAGGCAACCCAGATGGGGACATATAAAACAAAGCTATAAAGTTCCCTTCAAATGTATTTTAATCATTGTTAAATATTTACATTTAATAAGCACTACTTTTTATTGCAAGAGAGATGTAATTATGCTTATCATTGGTGGAAAAATGGAGTTTTAATAGCCTGTACATTGATTTTCTAAGATGAAATGGTGTCCTAAAAATATGCTGCTTGCTATCCCCTGGGAATATGTTCCATATGTGAATGTGGAACAGATGAAGATTTTTTTTTTTTTCTTTTTATCAGTGCAGAAACTCTATCAACTTTATTTCTCTTTCTCTCTATTACATTTAGCATTAGTCTTTACCTCTGATCTTTTGTTAAACCTTATCAGGCTTTTACAACCCTTACTAATGATGTTATGTATTTAGTAAACAGTGACTAGCAACACTTTGATATTGACTCTGAGGCAGCTGTTGATTGAAATTACGGCCTCACACACTTTTATCAATAATTTGTGGACATGTTTTATGCCTCAGAGCATCGAGAAAAGCTTCGCAGAGGGGCTGCACATCTCCACGGAGCTGAGTCAACAGAGGAGGAAAGGAGAAGTCAACCAGGCTCAATGAATCGGCCACAATTATCACTCATTTTTATCCACTGGGACACATCCATCACTGCTCTCACCCACGGCTGGCTGCTAACCTGGGTGTTTGCCTTCAGCTCATACCTCTGAAGAAGCAATCTGCCCTTGCACAGTTCCACACACCCGGAGGATGCGCTGGGATCCTGCCCAGATCCTGCGTTCTGGGTAGCTACAGAGAGCTCCTCACTAGAGCCTGGGGTAGCCTGTGCCATGAGGGCGTGAAATACCTGAGTGGAACACTGGCCAGGTGAATACTGGAGCTCGGCATGCAGTGGGACTTCTGCTCTCTGTAAGGCAGCGTGGCTGGGAAATGCTAACCAAGCAGGACTTGTGCTGCCTGCCAAAGCAAGGTTAATTGTCCCCGCAGCCACAGCCCACATGTGTGAGCTATTACAGCCGCGCTTTGTCCACGCTCCAATAGTGGCTGTTGCAGTGAGCTGCTGCCAGGAAATGTCCTTCTCTCAATGACATAATTAGGTATGGGGGAGCCCAGAGAGAGCAGATCAGGAGCATCAGCGCTCTTCTGGATGCAAGCAACAATTCAAAGCACATAAGCAAACACTTAAACTATGGGGATGACTTAATGCTGATTGAACTCTGATGTCTGAGACTCTGTGGAAGGCAGGTACAGCCTGCTGGAAGGATAACAAAGCACTGACTTCACATGTTGCATTACCTAAAAAATGAAGTCTTTTCACTGACCAGAAACAAACAAACAAAAAAAAAAAATCCAAACCATTACCCAAATCAAAGCTATGGGCTCAGGTAATTACAATTACTGGAGTGCCTGACAAAATTACTCAATGGATGGTTCAGTAAACTCAGAACTGCACTTTCTGTTTTACTTAGAAGTCCTTGGCTCCCCCTGAAGTTGCCCAATGCTTTGAGTATAGCCCTAAACAAGGCGAATCGTGGACATGCCTGTTGAGCCGTGCCCCTGCCTCCATCTCTGCTTCCAGGAGGGTGATGCTTTTCCCTCCTTTTCCTGTCCAGTCCTCATCTCCACGAGAGGTTTTGCTGCTGGGAGAAGTGGCAGGTAGCCAGGGAAGGAGTTTAATAGTGGCAGCACACCCTCCTCTAACCTAGGAGCAGGGAGGCACACTGACTTTGCCAGTATTTTTTCATACTTTTATTATTAAAGCAAGCAAGAAAGGGGATACTTGCAGGAGGTGCAGTTCCTGCTCCACTGAAGCCAATGGATCTGCAGCTATCAGCACTTTATTAACTCTGCTCTCATAGGCAGAACTCACTGACTCCAGCAGGAACTCTCTGTATGTCCATGAGGTTGTTTGTTCAAGGGTTTACAGGACCAGGACCTACAGCACAAGGAGAGCTTTTAAAGTGACCATCTTGGTTCCTGTGAATGATTCATGAAGTGCTGTTCCTGCCACTCAGGACTTCACAGTTTATTCTTCAGACATTTTACTTAATGTCTAGTGTGTTTTCAACTTTGGTCTTTTACTTTTGCTGACTGTGAGGCACTTGTGACAATATTTCACAGAGGTGGGAGATGCCCAATGCCTGGCACCATTGCAGATCAGGTTGTTTGAGGCTCTGTACAACCTGCTCTAGTTGCAGCTGTCCCTGCTGGCTGCAGAGGGGTTGGTCCAGGTGGGCTTTTAATGTCCCTTCCCAGCCAAACCATTCTGTGATTCTGTGAGTATGGGGAATTCATAAGTGCAAGTACTGCACAACTGTCCACCCTTTCTGCTGCTCCCAGAGTAGAGAAGGTCTGGCTTGTGTTCAGCACTTTTGGATGCTGTGCTGAAACAGAAGCCTTTTAAAGTATGATTCGGTCTGGTTCTAAATGAGCAGTGGTGACTAGTGGGAGACCAGTCTGAGCCCAAGTGGATCACAGACATGGTTAAGAAAGCCTTTGCCAGAATGCAGGGCACATGTTCCTGCTTTTCTGGTTACACTTTGGGCAGCTCAGTTCAGAGTGTGGCTAGGGTCCTCAGAAAACCCCACACAGCACTGACGCCACAACATTCAGCCCCAGAGATGCTCTCATGAGCTTAGGAGATGCAGCCTGCAGCTTTGTATACAACACAGATATTACATTTGTCTCTTCACATCCCAATCCTGTGCTTTTCCGGAGTGTGCCCAGTCCCATTTCAAGCCATAGCTTTCAGCAGCCTCCCTGGAGCCACCACAGTCAGTCACAACCTTTGACAGGAAGAGCACAGGGTGCTCAGTGCCAACATTTAGGCGCCAATTTTCAAGTGCTTTTTGCTGCCTCAGGCTGCTGTCTGGCCCATCCCCATCCCAGATGTTCTCAGGACACAGAAGGATGCAAGCTGTTGGTACCACTGCTCCAGGAGGAGGTTAAACACCTCCTACACTGATTGAGGTGGGTCTGGAAGTATCTGAGGCTGCGCTGGTGTGTCACGGGGCTTGGTGCCCCAAGGCTCTAGTTTCTGCCTTCTTGCACATTTACTCTCCAAGCCTCTCAGCGCCCAGCTGCAGCATTGGATTGGTGAAGGTTTTGCCAGTTCCATTGCTTCCTGCTGGCTGCAAAGGAAGAGCAATGTATGGATCCTGGGAGAGAGGCAGCCCTGGCATTCAGAGTCCTTCTCTTCTCTGTGCCCCCTCCCAAGTTTGAGAGAGCAGGGTTGGATTTCCACATGCTGTCCCAAACCAGTGTTTGATGTCAAGGCAGAAATGGAGCAGCCTTTTGGGAGAGCAGAAGCTCCCCTCCTTCCTGCAAGCTCCACTACCAGCTCCAGCTGCAAGGCTCAAAGACAAATGTCTTAGCCTGGGGGAGGTGTTAAACTCTTGACCAAAGGTCTCCAGTTATCAGCAGCACTTTTTGTTATCTACAGACCACTGCTCTGCTTTAGACAAAGTGTCTTGGATAAGTAACAACCACCTCCCTTGATCCAGGCAGTGGGGAAGAGCATCTTCTACAACTGTGCAGTGCAGGTGCAGCAGCATCTTTGTTTCAGGGAAGCAGAGCTACGAGTGGCCAGGGAGGTTAATTCCCTCATGAGTCGTTGCTTTCCTTTGCATCTTTATCACATTCCTGGACACAAGCCACGTTCCTGGAGCTTCTTCACCCTTCCCTTTACAAGCAGAGGGAAATGGGAAAGCAGCTGTAATATCTTTGGCAGATGCTGGCTTACAGTAGCTCAGTCATTCTAGTATCTCAGTGGTGAGATGGCTGAAGCCCTTTGCTTTGGCTCTGGCAGCAGCCAAATGGAGTTCTCTCAGGGTCTGGCAGGTGCTTCCTGCTGCGCTCCAGCACTTCAGTGTTCCCCTTGAAGTGAGGGACTCAAAACTGAACCCAGGATTCAAGTGCCGAAGGATGCTTTGCAAACAGAGTGGTGGAGGAGGCGGCACTGGGAGCTGGATGAGTGCCTGTCTGCCCAGGTAGCAAAAGCTTGTGCTGGTTGGAGAGCATCTGCACACAGATCCAAGTAGGACTTAAGGTCGAATAAGTGCTCAGAATGAATTCAGCCTCATTGTGGTGGTGATTGCTACATTTGATCACTGAGCTGTTGAGCCAAACCTCCACAGCAGTCGGCTGCTGGGCAAATGCTGGCAGAGCTGCCTGTGGAAGGAGCAGTGCTGGGGCTGCTCTCCTCTGCATCTGCAGTTTTTACTGAGGGTTTTATTTTATTTTTATTATTATTTTATTTTTAATTTCTGTGATATTTATTCTTCTTACGAGATGTGTTCAAAGCAATGAATCTAAATATCCTTTTCTGGGAAAGTAAATCTCCCAAAGCTTAATTCATCATTTTGAAGTAATACAAAGCTTAAATGTGTCCTTGCTGGAGCTGCATACTAAGTGTTTGAGCATAAATGAAGAAAATATAAATAAAGTGGGTCTGAGTCTATTTCACTGTGTTATTAAAATTCCATTGTTTGTTCTGGGGGAAAAGACCTCCCAAAATGACAGTGGTAATCTGGGCAAAAAAAGCAGACTGTTGCCAAAGGGTTCAGCTCTTAAAGGGGGGGAAGCATTTTTAAAACTGCCAAGGAAAATATTTTCATTCATGAGTTCACCCAGCCCAAACATGCATCTAATCCCCCCAAAGTGACAGTTCAAAAAGGCAACCACAGCTGAGACAGGCAAAGTGTTCAGTTCAAAGGCAGCAGAGGAGGGGGGGAAGGCAGGCTGGGGGATTATTGGCATTATCACTTTATCATGAAATGACCATCGGCTCGGCAAGAGCAAAGCTCCACCTCCCCTCCCCAACCCCCCCTGCAGCCTCAGAGCATTGCTAAAGGGCAGCACAGCCGCTGCTGCCCGGAGAGCAGCCTTCAGAAGGGTCAGGGCTTGATCTCATCTGGAAATGTAAAGATAGAATTAGAATCATGTGGGTTGGAAAAGTCTTGCAAGATCATTGAGTCCAACCGTGGACCCAGCCCTGCCAGGTCACCACTGAACCATGTCCTTCAGTGCCACATCTTCACAGCTCCGGGGGTGGAGACTCCACCACTGCCCCGGGCAGCTTGTTCCAGAACTTGACAATGTTTTTGGGGAAAGAAATTTATCCTGTTCCAGTGCCTGACCACTCTTCCAGTGAAGACATTTTTCCTAACATCCAAACTAAACTTGCCCTGCTGCAACCCGAGGCCATTTCCTCTCATCCTTGTTACATGGGAGAAAAGACCAAATCCTAAACTGACACAAATGGAAGCAAGGTGTCTGAATCTACAGGATTAAATCTAGAACCCAAAATCCTTGTCAAAGACTTTTCTTCTTCCTGAAATACTCATTGCATGGAGCAAAAGGGAAAAAATATCCACATTGCCTATCTGTGCAAATCTGAACTTAGAGATGCTAGATCAGAGCACAGTAAATTTCTTGCCCACAACTGCAAGAGACAGCAGTGCAGAGATGGGAAGTAGTGACCAGACTTCTAAAAAGAAATCTGCAGCAAGTTTAAAGTGAGTCCCTAGGGAACATGAGACACACCAAGAAACTGAGAAGCTTTGTATCTCTTCTTTGTCTGGTTTTGGTCAAGAAGGTTGAGTTTAATTTTGGCTTTCTTCCCCCAGCACTCAACCTTGCCAGCCTGGAGTGAAGCCACGAGCACTGCCTCCATTCTCTGCTATGAAACCTGTGCTCCCAGCTAGCCAAAGCTGGTGGAGATGTCAAGGTCTCACAGATGCTGAGCTCCCACAAATCCTGGAAAACTGGGTATAAGAGATTTGAGGGAAGCCTGAAGGGTGACTCCAGTTATGAGACACCAAAATATCTGCATGAGAGATTAAAGAGTTTCCCGACTGGTGGGAAAAAGAGGAATCTTTAGAGTTGGGTACAGAACAATCCGACCAAGAGAGGCAAAAATTTGCCTTGAGAGTCTTATCATGCCCTGAACTCTTTGCTGCTGGAGCCTACAACTTCTCACCCTCTCAGCGGCAGATGGGGGCTGCAAGAGCCAAGAGAAGCGAGCAGTGGGTTTTGGTCAAGGGCTGCCCTTGTTCCTGCTCCCTTCCCCAGCAGCCACGGCAGAGGCGGGAGGCTGCCGGGGGCAGGCGGCAGGGTGGAGCGGCCGCAGGCTGCTCTGCCGTCGGGGCCCCGGCGCGGCTCAGCAGCCAGCAGAAGGGGCGGAGGAGCGAGACCCATAGCGGCGGCCAGGACGGCTCCGGCTCCGGCCACGGACTGATCACCGCAGCGCGAACATCTCCCTGCCGGCTGGGACGGCAGCAGCTCCAACCTGCCCTGCCTCGCCAACATGCTGCCGAACCCTGCCCCTGGACCTTCGGGGCGCAGGAGCACAAAGCGGCCGACCTGTACCAGAGCACCTGAGCAAGCGCCAGGGCCAGCTGCAGGCTGCTGCTTCTGGCCTCTGTCCTCAGATGAAGCTCACCAGCTCACTGCCTGGTACCTGGCTGCTCTCTCCTCCCACCGGAGCCTGAAAAGAGACAGGAGAATAACTGCATGCTGAGTGCCTGCAGGTGAGACCTCTACCAAAGACTCCTCTAGGAAACATCAGCTCCAAGGAGGAATACCAACCAATGTCATCAAAACTGAGTGCATGAAGAAGACTGTGACCAGCAGGCCAAGAGAGGTTCTCTTTCCTCTCTACTCTGCCCTAGTGAGGCTACATCTGCAGCATTGCTCCCGTTCTGTGCTCCCTAGTTCTACAGAGACAGGAAACTACCACAGAGAGACCAGTGAAGGCTGTGAAGGTGATGAGGGGACTGGAGTATCTCTGCATGGAAGAGAGGCTAAGAGCCGTGGGGCTGTTGGCTGTAGGGAAGAGCACCCTGGAAGGGGATCTGGTCAATACTGATCAAATCTAAACTCCATGGGTCAAGAAAATAGGGCCAGACTCTTTTCAGTAGCACCCAGCAAAAGGACAAGAGGCAATGGGCACAAACTGGAATCCAGGAGGTTCCACCTAAACATGAGGAAAAACTAAAAGTGTACAAATGCTTCTGAGAGTGATATTCTTCCCCCC